>CAUYRT010031966.1:0-28436 GCA_963574885.1 Lepilemur ruficaudatus | reverse complement strand
TTCTTTTCTTTTCTTTTCTTTTCTTTTCTTTTCTTTTCTTTTCTTTTCTTTTCTTTTCTTTTCTTTCTTTTCTTTTCTTTCTTTTCTTTTTTCTCTTTCTTTCTTTCTTTCTTTCTCTCTTTCTCTCTTTCTTTCTTTCTTTCTTTCTTTTTTCTTGAGAAATTCGTCAATTTCTGTCTGGCATCCATTCCCAACCCTCTGCCCTACTTTTAATCTTGTTCTAATGAGACTAGCTAATATTTCTTTATTCAGGGCTGGAACATGTGATTTAGGTCAGTGTGGTCCATGTCTTTGGCCACAGGGACTGGCTTATGGACGAATGTATGACTTAAGTCTAGCAGACAGGGCTGATGAGACTCGATTCTGAACCCTTTCTTTGAGCTACATATTGGCAATCAAGTTACTTTCACTATACTTGGTTTTGTATTATGAGCCTGAAGGTTCCAGGGAGCATAATGTTGAATCTGAGAATGGAGCCTACATTTTAAAAAATGTAGGTAAGTGAAAATCTATCATCATCACTAGAAAAGCAACAAAAATTAAGGCTCAACAGTGTTACTTTTACATTTTAACTCTAAATTATGAATATACACTTTTATCAAGACATAGATGCAATTACATGAGATTAGAACACATGGTAACCTATCTACAACTTTGAGTGACTTCTGAAAATGTCCTAGGACAAACTTGCAGATTTTCTACTTGGAGAAAATTTTAATTGAGTAACTTCACCTAAACATTCAGAACTATTTCATTATATACATATTAATATATGCATCTATATATACATGTACATATACATATGTATGCATATATCCATACACACACAAAACACAAAAATAATTCTCCTTAGGACCCTGTTAATAACACTGATGACACTCTGTGACATCTTATCTGTGACACTCTTATTATAAGAAAATCGTCCAAATTCCACCAATTAAAATAAAAGGAAAATAAAAGTAAATCTGGAACAGAACTAAGAGCTGCACCAAAGCTTTCAAAGACCATCAAGTTGAATTGAATTACATAAATAACATTACTAAAAAATGTGCTTTTTTACCTGATATATATTTTTTAATACTCAAATGTCTACCATTTTATGAAAGTTGGCCAATTAGAATAAGCAAACCTTACATAGAGTTAAATTTGTAATATTTTCTTCATGGTGTGGTTGCTGAGTGACAAACGCTCATACCATTCCAAACAAAACCTCCTTTGGACTTTATAGCATTCTGCAATTTACGGCATGGAAAGCTATAGATCAAATGCAGCTACAATTTGAGAAGGATTACATTTAGACTATTACAAAAATACTAATTAACAACATGCATTTGGAATCATTTTGTTAGCTTGCATTTTTGTTATATCAGAGCAATTCAAACAAGCAATGATGCATGGACATTAGGACAGATATATTCTGATGAAGGGAGAGATCAAAGTGTAGCATGTGCAGACTGGTCCTACTCTTTCTAGGCTAACTTCCTTAGCTAATAAATATCACAAGGACAATGAACCTGCAGTGAACAAACAGCATGAGAATTAGGGACAGAAGTATGATGTGAGTATATTTATGACAGAAAAGAAAACTACTGAAAAATAAATCTCCTTTTATATTTCTCTCATGGTTAAAGTACTTAAAAATTTATTCATAAGGATGTGAGCCTAGCTTAAAGAAACCAGCTTTTTCATTGTCCAGAGAACTTTCTAAAATAAAATGTGATCGACCATAACTTATTATCTGAATTCCCAGAGGCTAAAGCATAGGCATTAGCAATAAAAAATAATAATTTTACAATTGAGATAATTAAAATAGCGATCAAAGTTTAGAGGCTTACTCATGACTATACAGAACACCCAAACCTGACTCAGAATTCTTGACTTCTAAGCCCATCTTATCCTTACCACAAGACCCTGGAAAACAGCAGAATCAAAAGATGAAAGGAGTCTGGGTCCCTGAATCACCACTGAGAGAATAGAATGACTTTACCTGAAATATCATGCCAGACTTTCATTTGAGTAAGGGAAAAAAAAACCAAAAAACTTCCTATCACTTTTGCATCATAATATAATCTACTGTAACTAACACATTTTAAAAAACTTAAGCATTTGTGGCTCAAAGTTTCTTGAGTTTCCAAAAAACTCACAGTCATCCCTCAAGATTTAGCTTAAATACTAATATTCTATAATATTCCACAATTAATAACACTTTCCTTTGCACCCACTTTAGTATTTTGTATATAGCTCAATTGTACATGAACTGGGAAACAAATAATTGAGATATAGTTTAACAACTATTGGTTAGATGCTGAGCTCCTCAGAAGGGAAAACTTTTTCTCATTCAACTGCATTTTTCCTGGGTCTTATTGGTACATAACAAATACTTTTTAAAAGAATTAACTGTTATTTGAAACATTGAATATGATTCCCTGCACGAAGATTTGGTAGTTTGTTTCCTTATTTGACATACTTAATCTTTAATAGTCATTATTAAATCCCAAGCTTTGATCCAATCTGCTTCTTTCATGTAAGTCAATGCTTTGTTTGCAACCCAGACTGATAGTTAATACAAATAGAAGATCTAAGTACTTTACTTCATTTTCCTTAAGAATGTTTGGTTTGGGGCATCACCTGATATGTTATTTAAAGTTTTTGTTTGTGTATTTTCTCTTATAGTTGAAAATTAAAAGGAGGAATCTAATTCCTAATAAAATACTCAAGGTAGTGATTAATAGATTTAGATTATAACATGTTTTGTATTTACCTTCATATTTTGGTGATGGGGAAGTGGAGAAAACAGAACCTGTTTGCTTCTATTTATTATATTAGCATTATAAAATATCATTCCACCTAACTATATATTTAAATGGATACCATAACTCATAATTAAGCTCAGAACTCAAAGAACCCCTCAGAAAGTTGTTCTTAAGAGTGTCATGAGAACAGTACTTATTTCAAATACAATGATTAGAAAGGATTCAGTGGGTATGGAGTTTATTTGTCTTAAAGTGGACCTATAAACAATGTTCTTACAGGGACATCTGCAATATATAGAACCATTTGCAAACACCTGCTGAGACTGAGAATTCTCCTCCTAGGTAAAGACGGAAAAAATTGAACCTCCTGTTTATTCGATTTTTTAAATTATTATTCTGACCATTGCTGATGTGTGAGGAGTATAGTCAGTTTCAATACATCAGACTTACATAACATTTCCACACTGCTCATCTGGCTTCCCTGTTCCCAAATAAATACTCCCCCCACCTCCATCATCAGCAAGTGGAATTTCTTCCAAATTACTTTCAAAAGAAAGAAGCTATATTTTGAATTATGGTACATTCCCCTTATTTGTGGTTTCGGTCATTTGTAATTAACATCATTTGGAAAATATTAAATGGAAAATTCCAGAAATAAAAAAAATTTTAAGACTTAAATTGTTTGCCATTTTGAGCAGCATGATGAAATCCCGCACCATTCCACCTGGGACATGCATCATCTTTTTATCCATCATTTTCATGCTGTATACGCTACCTACCCCATACAATGTGATTATATAGGGAAAAATCAGTACATAGAGAGTTCAGTACCATCCACGGTTTCAAGCATCCACTGTAGTTCTTGAAACATATCCCCTGTGGATGAAGGGGAACTACTACAATTTCTAAAGTGACCTTTGTGAATATCATCTAACTATTTGACCTGAAACTTCTGCAGTTGTGGGTGATTGCAGAGCCACACAACTCTGTGGGGAGAACATTATCTGTAGTGTCACATGGAAAATTAACTAGGATGGCATTGTGATGAATTCCCTTCCTTCGTTGAGAATCTAACCTTCTGAGTGTTAGTTGTGAGTATTATTTAGAAATCGTTCCAGCTGTAGTTAACTAATGTGAATGTGATTTATGGTTATAGCTCATATCTTGTTCTGTTCACTGGAAATTTCACTCTTTCTGTCCCAAAATACTTTGATAGAGCATGTTTTACAAACTAGGTTTTATATGATCATCCGTAGGAATCAGTTTTATTTATTTGTTTTTGTTTTTTGGTTTTTTTTGTTTGTTTTATGTACATGTGTGTATGTGTGTGTGCCCATCCCCCTAACATGTGACCCCTTTATTTCCTCAATTCAAGAGAGCATTTGTTCTGTCTGGTTACTGGAGGGTAATTAAGTGTTTTCTCCCTGATTGGATGGATTATTAAGGGCTTGGTAGCCAGTGCAGATTGCTTTTGATTCATGGACAGGATTTCAAGGGACTTTATTAACAAAAAAATAGAGAAACATCTCACCTGTTTTCATTAATTAAATGATTTATTAACAAAACTTGCGACTATTCTTAATTATTACCAAATGCAATAAGGCAATAATGTACACAACATTTTTAGTTCAAACAGAAATGCTTACATCTCTGTTATAATGTATCTATCGGGTTGTACCTATGAAATCAACCTTGCAACTTTTTAAGTCTGAAAACTATTACCTTCAATTTTCCTCTTAGGATCTGCTCTCTTTCTGCCAAATCTCAACCTAAGGGGAATCTTTGGGAAATGCACTGAAAACTGTTCATAATCTCTTATGACACTGCATTGTAATTGCTTATTTATTTGTAAGATCTGTTAGTTTTGCTTCTCAGTACATCCTGAGTACTGGGTAATCCAGTAGTTAAAGAACTAGATGGAAACAACAGTCTTCTCTGGCACTCTGGTTATCTTACCCATCTGGGAGATAAGATGGAACTCACCTTTATGAAACGGAACTGTTCTACAAATAAGGTGATCTAGGCGTTTGAGGGGCCCTTCCTTTCCTTTCATAGTTAATTACTGATCTATATATTCCTCCCTTATTTGAAGAGTACTCCCTCTAGTAAGTGGAGAGTTGGACTGAATTTCTCTGAGCTGAGTGTATAGAAAAGCTTGCTTGCTCCTTTTTCTATCCTTAGCTCTACTAGTTATTATCTCATAAACCAATAATCTCAATAAAAATTCAAGCTTGCTTACCAAGAAATGTATACTGGTATAAAAATTCTCATATCTAAGCAATCAAAAATTGCCTACAAATTTAGCTGAGAGTACTTTTCCCATTTATTTTTAAAACTCTAGACATTTGTTTGGCAACATTCCATACAATGTATCAGTCATAAAAAGCATTAATACAATGTTTCCATAGTCCATGTGCTCATCTTTTTCTTGAAACTGTACATTTTACTTAGAGTCCTGGCTTTATGTAAAACGTAGCATGGTGTGGAGAGAAAAGCAGCAGCGACAGATAAATGTACTACCAATTGCACAGTGGAACAGGAGGCAGAAGGGGGTGAAGGTAGAACACACGTGGACCCTACGGGGAGCTTTGCAGTGAGACTGGGAGCCCCTGAAAGAAACAGAGACCATCCAAGGTCTTTTTACTCAACAATATACCAAAGCATCCATGGAATGCATTCAAATACATTTATTAACAGAAAGTACTTTTTTGCTTTCCTCCTAACATCAGCTTCTTTTACTATAAAATTCCTGGTCCCAAAACCTCTGCTTAGGCTCTTGAGTATATAGAACATTTTGTTCTGAATTGAGCTGCCCCTTCTTTTCCCTAGCTAGGAGAATGGAAATGGCATTTTGGTAAGATCATCTGTGTTAGTTTGCTAGGGCTGCCTTAACAAATTACCAAAACTGGGTGACTTAAACAACAGTCTGTCTCACAGAACTGTTTCACAGTTCTGGAAACTGGACATCCAAAGTCAAATGCTAGTAGGGTTGGATCCTTCTGAGAGCTATGAGGGAGGGATCTGTTCTAGGCCTTTCCCTTTGATTTGCAGACCACTTCCTTTTCCCTGTGTTTTCATATCATCTTTTCTTTGCATGTCTCTTTCTTTTCACATGCAGTCTTTTTGTAAGTTTACTGGTCATATTGGATTAGGGTCCATCTTAATTACATCATCTTTACTTAATTAGTAACATCTGTGATGACCCTATTTCCAAATCAGGTCACATTATGAAGAACTGTAGGTTAGAAATTTCAAGGTATGAATTTGTGTGTGGTCAAGGGGAAACAATTCACCTTATTACATGATCAATTTTCTCTATATCATCCTGCTAATCCCTTTCCTCTTTTTCCACTACTCGACAGTAACATAAGCGAAGCGCTATACAGTGCAGTAGAACTCCAGAGGCCATAGGATGTAGTGGTTATACTCATGGATTACAGAAGTGTACCTGGTTTTGTATCCTGGTGTTGCCACTTTTTAGCTCTGTGACCTGTGTTTCCTCAAAGATAAAATGAAAATAATTGCACTTATACTACATTAAACGCTTGGTCACTTTGCACATATTCCACATACAAATATTTATTATAAAATGTTATTAGAAAATAAATTGCCTTCCAAGTGAAGGTATTTGTCCATACACTTAGATTGTGAATGTTTAAAATCCTGTTAAAGAGCACATAGCTAGTTTGGAAAATATTGAGACACAGGTTCATCTTTGTTTGGAATAGCAGCATAATCCTGCCAAAGAAGGCAATGATTCAAGTTTTACATATGCTTCAGGTAAATCATAACAATACACTCAAATTTCAAATACCTTTTGTCTCTGAAATTAGGTACCAGCCTCATTGAAGAGTCAGTTGGACACTCTAGTTTCATCTGTCCAACTCAGTTTCATGGAACAACCCAGATATAAAAAGCACATGAACCGGTCCCTAGGAAGGGAATAGAACACATTGTATTGTATTAATATGTGTCCACCCAAAACCCCTGTGATAATATCTAACCACTTCAAATGCATTTTATAAATGCTGACTCAACCTAATAATTTCTACTCCAATTTTTTTTTTATTGAGAGCATGTCTGTTTCTGCCTGCCTTGACTCTTAGGGCGCTTTATTTATAGTCAGCTACTGTTGATTGTTTCTAGTCCAGACTAAAAGCTAGATGAGCTCAGCTGTGGGCTTCTCTGTATCACAGTAATAACTTCAGATGCTCATCTAAGTATTTCATATGTACTATCACATTTAATTCTCAGAGCAACTCTTTTAGATAAGTATTAATATGATCATCAAAACTTGGGGGGAGGAAGAAAAGAGGCTGAAGGGTTCATATTGCCCAATTTCACAAATAAACAGTGGAGATATAAGTTGAACCCAAATTAATATGTTTCTGCTATTGGAGTTCACTAACAAATCCTTTCTTCTGCACAGAGATGGGAGTCTGATATCTAACAGTACTCTTTATTGGAAGGTGCTAGGGCCCAGATCATTATTAAATAGTTTTGATAATGAGATTATTTCTGTATAACTTCTAGTTCTAGATTTTCTTAATCAAAAACAATCTCAAGTCAGAGATGTATGGATGGCTATAAGAACAGAAGAGTGATAGAAGATTATTTCTTATACATTTGAAATGTAGCATAAGGTTCATAAAAAGCATAAAGATAACTTCTGTATATAATTCTTAGATGTATGTTCATATATCTATTCTAAAAATAACAATGGCCAAGTATACAAAACATAGATTCATTCCCTCAGGTTCTGACATCATTTGTTGTAGAATTCAAAGCCCAAATGACACTGGAATTTTTGTAAGTTCTCAAATATACTTGATTTATTCCAAAAAGTTATTTGTAAATTGGGTTTTAAAAATCTAGTAATATATTTCCAAAAAGGCTCACCAATTCTGAATCTTTATACCCTTTGAATAGCGTAACTTAATTTAATTTCTATAATTTCATGTATTTGAATTCATGTTTTATTAAATCAGGAGTTATGTTATTAATAAAAATGCAAATAGAAAGGTAGTATCAGATTCAAATAAACAAATACATATTGAGAAACTACCATGTGCCAGATGATGAAGATGTAGATAGATGGATACATAGATATTGATAGATGTCCACAGATATTGATACAGGTAGAGACAGAGATAAATATCTGTCCATCTTCCTATATCTATTTCTTTGACACTTTATATTGGGTAAATATGATGGTCTTCCTATTATATAACAGGAGTTAGCATTGTACGAAGGAAGATCTTCAAATATGTTCTTTATGCTTGTGATACTGTATGGCACAGAACCATGAAAAACTGGGTAAGTTGAAAGCAAAGTGAAAAGATTTTATTGGAAACCTGAGCTCTTTTCCTTTCTGCTCATTTTCCTTTTCAAACAGTACAGATTACTGTGGTAAAACCATTATGTTGCCAGGAATATAACCAAGAGTTATTATAAATGAAAATTTTGTCTTTTTGAGAAAGTAAGCAGGGATAGTGGTGAAAAGGTTAATAGAGCATAGAAGGTAGTTCTGGCATCATCTTCGCCAAAACTTTATATTATGTTCCTGCTTTTTTTTCCTGTAAGACAATACTATGAGCTAAAATTATATTCATTAGTTCTTATATAATAGCAAACTGTAGTTTAAACACACCTGGAATGTGATTTCCCTATCATTTTGCCTTTGTTTTATTTATAGTTTTCACTTCCTAAGCTATGAAGACATATTTATAATTAAGAATCTCAATCTTCAGAGTTTAATTAACACATTTGACATATTTTATGTCTGTATTGCTTCCTCTGTTTGATTTTGATTGTGTGCCTTCGGGGTAGAAACTATGTATACAATGATTTATATAGTGATGCATAGTTGGAGTCAATAAATAATAAACAATAAAGAAAGATTGCCTAGCAAAGATACAACTTTCATGCTAAGGACAAATTGGCTAAGTGACTTGGAATTATTTTGGTTTTATATTGGAAAGCAATGATATACACATCTTCATTGAATGGAGTGATGCTTTTCATCATTTTAATATTTCAGATTAATCTAACTGTGCACATTCTCTCTTGCTTCCATTTGAAGCTTTAAATCCAGCTTTACATACATTTTTAAAAATGCTATCATTTTATTAAATACATGCTTTTAAGTAAGATTGAATGAGAACATCAGCACATTGGCAAATGATATACTGTAGTTCATCAGCTGAGCACAGTATATGTGATAACATTTAGAGCCATTCCAAATTACGTAATGAAGGTGAAAATATTTCACTTATTGTTACCTTTATTTCTGGCTTAAATGCACCGTTACCCTTCATATCATGAACGGTTCAATATGTTGTATTATTGTCAGTGTTTAGTTCTTTGACATACTGCTCACCAAGGTTCTCTCCAGGATGTCAAATTGGAGAAGAAAATCTTTATGTTTCTTGCTTCATCATGACATCCATCTAGGCTACAGTTTGGTGGATGGAGAAATTCCTACAGAAGCCACTGATTGTCCTTCCCACTCCTCCTACCTCAGGGCCTCTGAAAAGTGTTCTCTGACTGGAACACTCTTCCACCCCTCCCTCTTATACCATTCTCTCATCTTTTCTCTAGCAAGTTATTACTCATCATTCATATTTCAGAGGAAAACCACTCTTGCTCGGAGGAGCCTTCTTCTCCACTTTTACCTTCTCCCTAAGTTAGGTACCTTATTGTTATTACTTATCATCCTTATACTTCCCCTAACATTATATTCATTAGATTAAGTCATTGTTTATTTGAGATGCATCTTCTCTACCAGATAATAAACCCTATAAAGGGATGAACTTCCTGAATTAATTACTGTCATATCCAGAATACCAACCTCAGTACCTGGCACACAGCAATCTTTCAATAAATGTTTGCTGAATGATTAAAAGAACATTGTTTGACCTCTTATGACCACCACGCAACAAGATCACACATACTCCTGAGGCTAAAGATTTCAGGTTTACTCTTGAATCTGGCTTGTAAATCATGGAAGTCATTTTACTCTCACAAATTGCTTTGAGGCACAATCAATCAGTATTTGATACAGATCATGTGCTTTCCTTGAACAAAGCTAATATACCAATGCAAAATGTTCAATAAATTTTCATACAGGCTGGACATTTCTAGGTTTATAACCTGCTGTTAGTCGAACTGGTAAAGTTAACTTTGAATTTTTGAAAAATGATATCAGATTGTAATGTATTGGCATCTTCTACAGAAAAAAAAAATTCATTAGTTTTCAACATTTGAACTTAGCAAAGACTGAATGGAGCCCATCACAAAGTTTTATTTTTATTCTTTTGAGAGACCTCTTGAGCAGGGCTGTGCAAGTTGAGAGGAAGGGCCGTGAGGATTAGGAGCCATGGCGATGGAAGGCTGGAAACAGGCAGAACCTAAAGTCAGGAGCTGATGAAATTGAGAGGAAAGAACTTTTTAATCTGAGGAAAGAATCTGAACTGCATGCACATTTGGACCACATGGTCTCCTGCCTAGTGACTCATCAAAAGACAGAGGCATTAGCAAGGGGGACCCAGAATGTTGGTGCAACATAAATACCTGCGTGTAGTTGGCAAAGTAATGCGTAAATCATGCTATGCTTTTTATGTGTTTGTTTCTTTGCTTTGGTGAATCAAGAAATTCCTATATTACTAGGAATTATGCAGGAAATTCCTAAATAGTTCTATATAATATTTTATGAAAAGAAGATATGCAATATCTAATTAATATTTCGTGATGCAATGAAATGAGAATTCCCTCTCTCTCCTGATCTAGGCCTGCATATTTTTAGGAATTTAAGCTCATTTGTTATTTAAAATTTTTTTTTCTGAGATTCAGTATTTAGTATGAAAGATAAACTAAACACATTGTCAAGAGCTATGAGAAACTATCTCCTTATCTTTAAAAATCTTATCTATAAGAAATCTAATCCAATTTAGTGACCTTAAGGGAAGATTAAATTATTACAGGGCTTTCTATAATTCAAATCACCTGTTTCTTAAAAAAAAAAACAAAAATGTTAAGTATAGCTTTAATAAGAAAAAGCTTTCATTAATGTGAAAGTATGAATAATCCATAGATTTAAACTATCTGAAAATAATACAAAAAGCTTTTACTTAGTCCCATTAGGCTACCAAACAGTTCTTTTAGAGGGGGAATTCATGCTTGACTTCTGTATCATCATGATTTAGTAATCAAATAACATTTGAAAGTTAAAAAAAATAGACAACTGGTTGATCCAAGTATTAGAATTATGTGTTATTTTTTTCTCCCCTAAAATGTTTATGTTGATTGAAGTCAGTGGTGAAACTTTCTCTATTGTCTCTTGATTTACACACCCACTTACAAATTGCAACTGGCAATTTCCACTAAAATGGTGTAAGAGATGTAACTGTATTTGAACAGGAATACTAATTTATTAATGTATGTTTCCATGAATAAAAAGTGAAAGGGTAGATTCCTTAATTATGTTTAGCCAGTTCCTGCTGTCAGTTTATTTCATCTCATTAAATGTCAAACATTTACGGTAATGGTTCCAGTGTGGTTAGAGGATGTTATGAACATAGAGGACTTGGGGGTTTCACAGTTGGGTACCCACATTTTCAAAATATAAAATACAGTCTTGGATTTCATTATATTGTACAACCTCTGTACCATTTCACAATATTCAGTATTTTGTGTTTGCAAAACAAAGACCATACTTCTGAATAATCCTATAATTCCAGTTTCAGGGTGAAATGCAGTTGGAAGAAAAGCTAAATCTTATACTAATTACTTTGAGATATAGCAGTGGTTTAGATTGTTCTAGGAAAACAGTTATTCTCTTGAGCTTCCGGAATGCTGAATGCAAAGCTAACCAAGCATAAAGCCTTTTATTTCTGGTCTTCCGTGTACTTGAGAAATGACACCAGTTGCTTTAGCAGTAAAGTTCTTTTTAAACAAATCAGCTCTGAAGGAAATTGAGAGTCCCCAGTGCTATGGAGAGAATCTATAAAAATCTTCCAGCTCAGGAGCACCGAAATTCTTAGGTGTGAAAACCATTATTCTACCATGATTAAGGCAGTTCGTCACCAATTACAGGAGTTTGTTCTTAGTTAATCAATGGAGGTTAAAGAATTTTTTCTTCCTTTCTGGAATTAGTTTCCTAATTAATAAAAGTGAATTTTAAAATGGCCTTCTGAGGAACAGCTGCGTTTTCTATTGTTTATGGAACAGCCTTGGAGTCATGCTTGTTTTTCGGCATTGAAATAGAAATGAGAGTGATTTGCATAAGTGGAATAGTATTTGCTCTGTTGATTATTTTTCTCTCTTTTTCCTTTTCTGTATCTTGTTCATTTCTATTATTTTAATGATAACTGACTGTCAGGCAAAAAACAACTGTCTGCTATTTTTTGATCTCACAAAACAAGCTAAAAATATGTTCACATAAAATTAGTATTAGATTAGACTTTTCTTTAAATTAAGCACAATATGTACTTAGAACAAGAGTCAAATTCATGCCAAATCTGTCTAAGGTATACAGATACAAGCTGAACATCCCTAATCCAAAAATATGAAATTTGAAATGCTCTAAAACCTCAAATGTTTGAGCGCTGATAAGATGCCACAAGTGGAAAATTTCACACTTCATCTCACGTGACAGGTTGAAGTCGAAATGCAGTTGAACTTTGTTTCATGCACAAAATATTAAAAATATTATATAGAATTATCTTTAGTCTATATGTATGAGAAGGATATGAAACATAAAGGAATTCTCTATTTAGAATTCATTATCCATCCTCAAGATATCTCATTATGTATATGCAAATATTCCAAAATCCAAAAAAGAAACCCAAATCTAAAATACGTTTCCTTCCAAGCATTTTGAATAAGGAATACGCAGCTTATAGTTTATAGTCTTATAATGTAGACAGTTACGGCTTCATTTGAAAATAGACTTCACAGAATAGTTTATAACAGACAACTGTGATTTTTGAGTGACTTAGTGTCACATTTCCTAAGTTACCTTTAACATATGGGAGTTTTATATATTGTTCATCTAAAATTTCAGATACATATTTTCTTGTGTTTCTTAAATATAATGAATGCTCCTTTGAAAAGAAACACAATTTTCAATCTAAATTTCACTACTAGACTGTTTAACTTTTTTATTCATAGCAATTGTTATGAGTCCAATTGTTTCTCCCAAAATTTGTATGTTGAAGTTCTAATCCCCCGTACCTCAAATGTGACCTTATCTGGCAATAAGGTTTTTATAAAGTTAAAGTTAAAGTGAGTTTATTAGAGCAGGCCTTAATTTAGTATAACTGGTATCCTTACAAAAAGGGGAAATTAAAATAGAGATACACATAGAGGCAAGAGAATGTGAAGAGACGTAGGTAGAAAACAGCTATTCCCAGGTGAGGAGAGATGCCTGGAACAGATCTTTCACTCATGGCTCTCAGAAGAAACAGACCCTTCCAAAACCTTGATCTTGAACTTCTATTTTTCAGAACTGTGAGAAAATACATTTTTATTGCTTAACCTTCTCAGTTTGTGGTCCTTTGTTATGGCAATCTTAGCAAACTAATAAAGAAATATATTTACAGCTAAGTTGCCTTTTTTTGATCAAAATATTTTAAAATATTGTCCCTTAATTGTAAATTAATTGTGCCATTCAGACTTGTAATGTGTTTTAGAAGTAGAGTACCAGTGCTGAGAATATTGGGCTTTAATGTCCCACCCCCCTGTCCTCTAGCTGTGACACTATGTGCAATTTTTACAACTTTCCTGTCCTGCAATTTCACCATTTATAAAATAGAAATAATAGAAGTTTCTAACTCATGAGAGCGGTTATGAGGATTAAAAGATGAAATATATAAAATGCTGATCCAAGTACCTGCCCTCTAGTTAATACCCCATAAATTTTAGTGACCATAAAGGTGACAATTGAATACAAATTGTTATTGAAGTTTCAGCTATCATGAACAGAAAACATACTAGAAAGCTGCTGCATTTCTAAAAGTTAAGATTTGTATCATAGCCCATGGGGAACACCTTACTAATACTTTGTGCCCTGTTGGTGACTTTAACCGAAACTTCCTCAAAGCTTTCTTCATTGAATAACATATGTGCAACATGCACTGTCCTATCTGCTTCACCAGTCAGCCACCTAATGATGAGATACTGATGCTTAGCTAGAGAGATAGCACATAGAGACACTTGGCTATGCCACAGTGGAATCATTCCTAGCACAAAAGAACAGTGCCGAAGATGAATCCCACATCTGGATCATACATTTGCCTCTTATCTCTGCCTGACACTCCAACTTCTCTACTCTTTATCTGTGCTCCCCAGAGAAAGCTTTTCTAAAACATGTTACCACACCCCCACCCCTCGCTTAGGTAAGTTTAGCAAGTCATCCCTTTTTGGATGAATATATTAGTTTACCATTATTTTCAGCTTCATATATGTCAGGTTTTGTGCTAGACTCACCATTTAGTCATGTGAAATGAAAAAGGAAGGGGTGGAGCTAAGGAAAGATCTACTTCCATCAAGTAGATTTTGTTTCCTTTGGTTAATAACTATTATTGCCTCATAGGAAAGTGCTTCCCCAAATAGAATTTTTCTGACTTGTTTATGTTTTCATGTATGCTGTGATTACCTGAGTCATTGAGCTTAATTATCCTATGTTATTATTGATGCATAAAAAAAATCTGTGCACTCTCTCTGAACCTAGCACAGTAGCCAGTATGAATCAGGTGCTATATTAATGAAAGAGTAAATTCATTATTCTAAAAGAGGGAAGGAGAGGAGGAGGTAAATAATCATAAAGGACTTAAGGGGAAGGAAAAGACAAGAGACTATGGTGGGAGAAAAAAATTCCAGGCATATGGAAAATCAAGAGCTAAAGCACACATATGGGAAAAGGAATATGTGCTGAAATTACAAACAAGTCAACTGGGCTAGGGTCTAATGTATATGAACACAAAAAAGGTAGTGCTTAAAAAGGCAAATCCCATTTACATTGTGGAGACTTATAAATGCAAGGTTAGAGAATGTTGACTTTAACTGTTGGAGCTCTGAAAATAACACTCCATGATTCTTCATTGCCCTTGGCATCATTTGTCAACAGTGAATAATTTGGAAAAGACATGGGAGAGTTTTGTTAGTATCCAGATATATCAATTCAAATTACTCTCTGATTCATTCA
Source organism: Lepilemur ruficaudatus (assembly GCA_963574885.1). Lineage (NCBI taxonomy): Eukaryota > Metazoa > Chordata > Mammalia > Primates > Lepilemuridae > Lepilemur > Lepilemur ruficaudatus. The sequence continues at coordinate 13,478 of CAUYRT010031966.1, read as the reverse complement.
ACCTGAATATGCTATAATCCACTAGTACTAATATTTTCTTAATTATTTTGATACATTTTGAATATATCATTTAATTGAATATATTATGTTTCATGTTTTCTCTTAAACAGACAGTAACATTTACCTGCCGTGTCCTGTAGAACTTCAATCTACTTATGTACATTGAAGTGTCCTGGAAAAAATGTGAGAGTTATATAATATTGATAAATGACCAGAAATAAAATAAGATCATAAGATGTGATTCTTGAAGTCAAGAATATTAACTTTCCTAAATATATTCTCTATAAAGCTCAAAGTAAAATGGAATCAGAAAGTTACGCTTGAGCGAAAGCTACACGGTGGCAAGACAACCTTAAGCAGAGGTAATATAGAAACCCAGTCTATGGTTTAAGTTAATTCTGGGCACTTGTTTGAAAGATATACCCAAAATATTCTAGTAAGAAAAAAGTCCTCTGGAACACCAAAATGCTGCATGATTTGGACATTTAAAAATAGATACATTATTTATGTCTATATAGAATAAGTTTTTGAGGGCTATCATGGGAAAATATTCATAATAACTTGTCTATTTTTGTCAACAGGGATAAATCTCAAAAACATAAGGCTGCATGAACAAAAGTTGCAAAATTTATTGTTAAACTTGAATATCATCTAAATTGATTTTAATATGTTTCAAACAAAACATACATTGTATATTGATACAGACATATGTGCTAAAATTATAAAATTCTCCTTGGCAATGATATACACTAACTTAAGGATCATAATTATCTATGGGGTTGGAGAAATATTGGAAGAGGTGCTGGTGCTTTAGGGCTAGTGATATTTATTTGTTTTTAAAGCAAATATCTTCATTTATTATTAAAACAAAATGCAGTATTTGAACCCAATGCAAGTCATTAGGAGGAACATCATTGTCAAGGCAAAACATTGACCCTTAACCTCTTACCCTCCTAGGACAATAGGTGTCCACTTGCCTTAAATGAAAGGTATTTCAACTAGACTTTCTCAGAGGCAAACACTTCTAGGTTGCGTTATATCTTTGCCTTCAGAATGGGAGGAAGCTGCATGCTTTTATATAAAGAAGATAGGAAGGTAGTGAGGAAAGGATGAGAAATTTGGTTTTGCCTTTGAAGGCAATACAGAGCATTTTTTTTTAAAAAAAGTATGTGTGTGTGTGTATGTCTGTGTGTGTTAGAAATTATCTCTGAGCATTAGTAGTATATCACATTTTAACATTGCTTTTCATTATTTTCTATATTATCCAAAATTTCTAAAATAAGCATGTATTACTTCTTTGACTAGTAAAGAAGAAAATCATCTAAAAAATTGTAAGAAGACTGATTATTAATATAGGCAAGACAAAATGTCATGGAACCCAGAAAAACCAATAAAATTCAACAAGAAAACAAAAAACTCAATTAAAACCTGGGCCAAAAAACTGTACCAACACCTCGCCAAAGAAGATATACAGATGGCAAATAAGCAAGGCAAATAAGAAAAGATACATGACATCATTTTTGTTAGAGAATTGCACATTAAATTAAAATGATATACCACTACATACCTATTAAAATGGCTAAAATTCAAAAGAATAACCCCAAATGCTGGTGAGGATGTGGAACACCAGGAATTCTCATTCACTGGTGGTGGAAATGTAAAATAATATAGCCACTATGGGAGACGGTTTGGCAGATTCTTGTAAATCTAAGATGTAATCTCACCACACAATCCAGCAATTGTAGTCCTTGGTATTTACCCAAATGAGTTGAAATCTTATGTCCTTACAAAAACCTGTGAAAGGATATTTATAATAGCTTTTTTATAATTGCCAAAACTTGGAAGCAATAAAGATGTCCTTCGGTAGGTGGATGGATGAATAAACTGTGGTTTATCCAAACAGTGTAGTATTAACTACTAAAATATAGTGAGCTAGCAAGCCTTGAAAAGACATGGAGAAAAGTTAAATGCACATTATTTAGTGAAAGATGTCAATATACAAAAGCTGCATACTATATGATTCCTACTATCGGACATTCTGGAAAAGCAAAACCATGGTGACAGTAAAAAGATCAGTGGTTGTCAGGGGTTAGAGGAAAGAGAAGGATGAACAGGCAGACGAGAGAAGATTTTTAAGACAGTGAAACTATTCTGTAGGATTCTGCAATGGTGAATACATGTCATTTTACATTCGCCAAAACCCATAGAATGTAGAACACCAAGAATGATACTTAGTGTAAACTATGAACGTTGGGTGATAATAGTGAGTCAATGAAGGTTCATCAGTTGTTGTAACTGATATTACTAATATACCACTCTGGTGTCATTAACAGTGGGGGAGGTTGTGAGTGTGTTGGGACAGGGAATTTATGAAAACTTTTTGTACTTTCTGCTCAATTTTTCTGGGGAACAGAAGGTAGACTAAGAAATAAAGTCTAATAAAAATTAATTAACTAATAATATATATTGTTAATTTTTTTTAAATCATTGAACCTGTAAACATCACTACCTTGGTCCTCTTTTGGTGAAATAATTTTATTTCAAATTAGCTCAAATGAGCAAATGTCCATTAAGTTACACATATTTTATTGAGATTGACTCCTATCATTTAGAAGCTGAAGTATGTTCTCAATTTGTTCTATTTAATTTAACAAACGTTAAAGCAGTGTTAATCCACGGTCTGTAAGATAACGGTAACCATGACAGATTCTTTTCCCTAAACGAGCTCATAATGTGGTAGAGAAGACTGAAAAGTTCACAAACGAATTCCAATATCATAGTTTATACAACATTAAAAGCTTTACTCTGTATGGAGGCCCCTACTGCATGGGCCAGTGGGAGTAAAAAAGGCTTCAGATAAATTTAGAATATGAATATTGCAATGTCAGAGAAAAAACCCTCCTTACAAAAACCTCATTTCTGCATAAACTAACAGAATTGCTCTCTCCATGTCTAACATCTCTCACTTTCCACAAAGTAAGCCATTTTGGTAGTACTGAATGCCCATTCATCTGTTTTGACTTGTTTTATTTTTATTTATTTATTTGGGAGGAGGACAGCTTATGCAAAAAAGAAATACTTTTACTCATGTGAAAAGGTCAGGGAGAAAAGGCTGGTTCAGAGGCTCCTCAGTGTCCTCAGTGCCTCAGGCTCCTTCCGTCTTTCCGTGTCATCGCTCTTCGTGTGTAGCTCCGTGATCCAGATCAGCTTCAGGTTACAAAATGGTCCCTGTAGCTCCAGCCATCCTATCCTCTGTCTGGGAAAAGAAAAAGAATGCAGGATAACCAAAGAGCTCTCTTTTTAAATAAATTGTTTATTGAAGTATATCATAAAAAATGTGCCAATTGAAATATACCATCTCAGTTAATTTTCATAAGTTAAAAAGGAAATCACTATACTGCCCTAAGCACAAATTAATTTTACCCACTTTTAAAATGTCCCCAAGTGAAATCTTACAGTGTATGTTCATTTGTGTCTTGCTCATTCTATGCAACGTTATGATTGTGTGACTCGTCATGTTAACGAGCAGGGTGTTTGTAGGGGTTTGTTTTGCAAAAAATATTATATACTATTTCATTGTGTGAAGGAATATTTTATTATTTTACTACTGGTAGGCATTTAGGTAGTTTCCACTTTTAGGCTATTGTAGGAAATGTTGCTTTAAATATTTTTGTGTCTTTTAGTGAAACTACATACCTATTTCTGTTTGGTATATGCCTGCAGCTGGAATTCCTGAACCATATTCGCACCAGCAGTAATGAGAGAGTTCCGGTTACTCCACATCCTTACTAACATTTTGTATTATATATATATTTAAATTATAGCCTTCTGATAGAGGTGTGATAATATCCAATTATAATTTTTGACTTATATTTCCAGATGATTAAATCACTTGACATGATTTCTTTTTGCAACTCCATTTAATTTACGGATAAATTTAGGTGAAACCTATCTTTCCAATAGTGAGTTTCTAAACCAAGAACATGATCTATCTTTTATTTGTCTTCTTTATTTTTCTAACTGACGGTCTTTTGGGGAGGAGGGAGGTTGCTTGTTTTGTTTTTGCCCAGGCATAGCTCACTGCAACCTCCAACTCCTGAGCTCAGGTGCTCCTCCTGCCTTAGCCTCCTGAGTAGCTGGGACTGCAGGCATGTGCCACCACACTCCACTAATTGTTCTGTTTTTTGTAGAGATGGAGTCTCTCTATGTTGCTAAGGCTGGTCTTGAACTCCTGGCCTTAAGTGATATTCCCACTTCAGCCTCCCAAAGTGCTAGGATTACAGGTATGAGCCACCATGCCTAGCCCTAAATAATTTTTTAGTTTAGAAGAAATTTATATCTTTTGGTAGATTTGTTCCCACATATTTGATGTCTAAAATGCTTCTGTTAATAGCATATATATATCATTTTTAATATTTATTGTTACTATAAGTAAATGCAATTGATTTGTTGCATTTGACCCTGTACCCAGTTATATTGCTAAGTTCATGCCTTAGTTCTAATAGTTTTTGTCTATTGTCTTTAAAATTTTTTACATGCAAAATCATGCCAGGTATAAAAAAATAATAGTTTTATTTCTTTCCTTAGATTTCATTCTATGCTTGTTTTTCTTATTGTGAGCATATTTATCATTTAGAAATGATACAGAGCATAAGAAACATAAAGTACTTCTAACTGTGGCTTACATACATAGAGAATTATTTTCTCACATAATTAATAATCCTTACATAGTTGTTGGGATTGGCTCAGTGGCCTAAGAAGTCAGATACTCTAGGCCTGTTCTTAATGATTGTAATACGGTTGAAACAAACCTGTGCATCACTTGAGATGTTAGAGAAGAGAATAAAGCCATCTACAACCATATATTTTATCAAAAAAGAAAAAAAATTCTAAAAATCTTGAACAAAATTCTCCTTTTATCTTACTGGTCAAACTGTGTAGCATGGACATTCTTAGTCATGGGAAAAGAATAGATGTGAACAATTATATGCTTTAGTACCAGCAGAGGAATAGAAAAGGATGAAGTGTTTGTAAATTACTTTGGGTCAGCTAACTATTACTATTGGTTGCAGTATGTTTTCTATTTTTTTATTTTTTTGCTGAAACTTTTTGATGGTGACCAGACCTATTAAATACCTTGCCCAATATCATGCATAATTACAGGACGTCTTCTAAAGTCCATGAGTTACTTTTATCGTATTAAGTCTAAAGTCTAAAGTCATGAGTCATGAGTTACTTTTATCATATTAAGTAATACTGCTCAGATTTTCCCATTCCATATTCTCCTTGTAGAGTTATATGAAACTACACCAAGGAAATACATCATTGTGGAGAAGCCATAGAAATAAAGGGCTATGTCTGAATCTTTGCATCACATATTGATTCCGGTATATAAAACACATTATTTAGCTTTTCTCAGCCTCAGTTTCTTCAAGGCATCTTGCTTTCAGGTTATTAAGTATGAAATGTCCAATTTTCTTAAGTCCTGAGTCTATGGTTGATATCTATAACATTTCACTTTGACACTTCTTGTTTTATTTTTATTGTGAAGGTACATCTTCAGTCTTTCAAGCGCATAGTTTGGCTTATGCTTATTTTTCAAAAAAAATTTTTAGAGCAATTTTTGTGAAACCACGGATAAGTCAAAGATTCGTGTTATTTTTGAATGTGAGTTCCGTTGTGGAACCAATGCTGCACAGACAGGTCAAATAATGAATGTACAGTATGTACATAGTTTGAGAAGTTCCATTGTGGTGATTTTAACCTTGAAAATGAGCCACGTGGGTAACCTAAGACCAGCGTGGATAATGATGTGCTGAAAGCTGTAGTGGAAGTGAATCCATCTCAACCTACAGGTGAATTAGCCAGCAAGGTTTCAACGTTACTATCCAACAATATTGGACCATTTCAAACAAATCCTCAAGGTAAAGAAGCTGGCTAGATGGGTTCCACATGAATTAAACAAGCATCTTAAGAGAAATCCTCTCGAAGCTTGCTTTTTTTTCTGTCACAACAGAAAGACAAACCATTTATACACCTTATTGTTACATATGATGAAAAATGGATTCTTCTTGACAATCACAAGCATTTGGAACAATGGTTGGATAAAGATGAAGTGCCAAAACACTAGTCCGAATATTTATCCAAAAAAGCTAATGGTGTGTGGTTGGTGGTCCAGCCCTGGTATTATATACACAACAGCTTCATGAAACCTGGTCAATCAATTACAGCAGATGTCTACTGCAAACAGTTGGATGAAATGATGAGGATGCTAGCCATTAAGCAACTGAGATTGGTCAACAGAAACAGGCCAATCCTCTTGCAATACAATGTTCAACCACGTCGCACAAACAACACTGTTTAAATTAAAGCATCTGGACTTGAAAACCCTCTCTCATCTACTGTATCCACGAGACCTTGCACCAACTGACTACCACTTCTTCCGGGCTTTGTACCACTTCTTGCAAAGAAAAATATTCAGTTCTCAATAAGCTGTGGAAAATGCCTTTTGTGATTTCATTGCCACTCACTCTCTAGATTTCTTCGCTGCTGGCATAAACAAGCTGTTGTTAAGACAGCAAAACTATATGGATAGATTAGGCACATATTTTGATTAATTGTACTGTTTCTTGTTTGAGATATAGTAAACTACACTTTTGATTTGAAATTGGACATTTCATATTTAATATAAATTTAATATTCATATTTTAGGAGGCTTGTATAGATACCACATGTAAAATAATCAACATACTACTTGGCAAATGGTAAGCACTAAATTTCATAAATATTGTTATCATTATTATTATTTTATAACAATTGTATTAGATCTTCAGAAAAGTCATCATTTTCTAAAATAAGGCAATACATAAAAATACTAATAAATATGGTGAAAACAGGTCAATTACCAATGGAAAATGTAATATTATTAATATCTATTATGTATTTTCTACAGTTTAAAACAAGCAAACATTTAATGCATTTAAGTGAATAGCTAGAGAGTCATAGGGCTGCCTGCAAGTGGGAAGCAAAGCCATAAATAAACACAGTCATGTGAGTTTTCATCCATTTGGCTAGATCAGTCTCTCTCTCTCTCTTTCTGTCTCTCTCTCTCTCTCTCATCCTTTCTATGTAATTGTTATACAAATTTGGGTAGAGCAGCAATAGTAAGATGTGGGAATCTGACTAAAGCTGTGCACACTCTTTCCATAGAAGTACATGTATGTATATTCACATATTTTGATGTGTAATTTTAGAGAGTTTGATTTGTATGCACACACATATTTTGGTGCATAATTTTGGAGATTTTGCATATCTTCTGAAATCTGGATGTGCAATGGACGTCAGAGGAAAGCCTGTGAATCTATTATGTCCTAGTTCAGGCCATCTTCCCATCAGTAGAAAAAAAGTGTACCTTTGCTATTTCTGTTCATCAGTGTTGTTCACTAGAGGAAATAAATTATCTTAAGCCTATGGAAAACCAGACACTTATAAAACCATTTTGTGGGTAATCAGTGAAAAGAAACAACATTTCAAGGAATTTGGAAACCTAGTTTTTTCCCACGTTCTATTCATGTTCTCTCCTTCACTAATCTAGCTTCCCCTATCAAACCATTGGAAGAAGGGAGAGCATGACTTTCCTGGAAATTATGTCTTTTGTGTGTCTGTCTTCTATAATTCCCTCCCTGTCTGTAAATTGTACATTCTAGGCTATGAAATATTCAACAAACACACTCTTGATGCCTTTTCTTCCAGAGACCTCTATTTTACAAAACAGATTGTTTACAACTGTGTTCCCCTTCTGCCTAATGGGCACCCTGGGGGAATGTTGTTGGCTTTGAGACTCAACCACATATTTTCAACAAATAACAGTCTTGAAGCCAATGAAATCTGATAGCAGCAAACATTATTCAGTGATCTCTGAATGGAATAGGTTCATATTTCTCTTTCCTTTGGGGTATGAAGGAAAAGGACACACTAGGGTGTGTGAACTGTAGCCACATATAAGCAAATGATTTCAAAAAGTAGTAGAGCATTTCATGTTCTTCAGAGTCAAATGGGAGTCCTAAACTGTCAGGCTTAGCTGCAGTGGTAAAGGGTTTCTCTTTGGGGACCAAGATACACATTCATTTGCTTCCCATTTGGTTTGCTGATACAGCAGCCATACCCTGGCAGGTGCTGCCTGGGACTGCCAGAAGGATGAAAGCAGAAATAAATCACATTGCTCTATTGGGTTCTCAGACCAATAGTAAGAATTAATGTTGCCCCATGAAGACCAAAGTGCTTCCTAGGAACCTGGGAAAACTAATACATCACTGATGGTGCCAGCTAGGATTCTGTATGAAAACAAAGCTTAGTGAGTAGCAAGATGAGAAAACATAATGGAGAAAACTGCTAATAAAGAACCAGATGTGTCTTGAATACTGGGATTTAACAATCTTAACCGTGCTGATTTATTTAGATTAAGATAGATGTATATTTAGCTCAATGTCATCTTTTAACATCAATTTACTGTGCACCTACTGTGTGCCACACACTAGGAATACAGTGCACAAAACATTAGTTTCTGACATCTAAAGTTTAGAATCTATTATTAAAAAAATGAGTAAATAATTGTTTCCAGATAGTGTATTTGGTGATAGATTAAGCACAGGATGCTGTGAGAGCAACGACAGGGCACTTCTCACAACCTCAGGGAAGTTAATAGAGGAGACCTAGATGCAGAAGTGGCTGTTAAGTCAAATTCTAATGGATAGGCAGAGAGAATCCAGGTAAATTGGGGACAGGTTGGGGGGTGATGAAAACATTTAAAAACTATTACTATGGTAGCATTGACAGAGTATGTGAAATGATTGGATGCTCAAGGGAAAAAAAATGAAAGAAAAGGACATACTAAGAATTCCCTAGTTATGATGTAAGATCTAAAGTAAAGACCTAATATATGTATGCTTTAACATCTGGGGAAAACTGAGATAGCCTCAAATGTCCTAAGCATGAGTTCATTTCACCATCGTTTTCCTACGGGTAAGGTCCCATGGCCATACAACTGTTTTTAGCATGGAGACCAAGCACAGGGTCTGCTTACCTCTGAGCAAAATATTCCAGTTCCCTATCAGCCTATTGGATTATTCAAACAAGCCAATCACATCTTCCTGTGGGAACCGGGGTTCACCCTGCCCTTTTGTTACTACAAAGTCTACCTCCCACAGTCCCTGTGAGGATATGTGACTAATAATCTGCTATGGACCTCACTGTCCAATGTTGGGTAGTGTGGTCAACCATCCCCATAACTCTAGGGCAACAATACCTCTCTCACCAATGGAGTGAAGAGGAGATACACAAAACATGAGCGTGGGCAATAAGGTCATTTTGTTTTTCTCATTACTGAACAAGAAAATCCTCAAGAAAGAATAGGTTTATATTTTGTCTGTTTGGCGAGTGTGATGGTGGGGGTGGGTGAGGAATGTTGTTTTGAACACATGGCAGTGGTTAAACTTACAAAAAATAAAAAAAGGGAGGTAATCTCCTATGTGGAGGAGAGAGGAGAAGGAGCAAGAGAAGGGAGCATGCAGATGCATGTGAAAAGACTCGCGGGTTGCTTAGTTGGTGGAGGAAGTCCCTGCCTAGGAAGTTCTGTTTTCTACTTGAGGTGGGAACAATAAGGTCCCTGAGAATGATGGAGGATGCAGTTAGGTAGGAGCTTTGGGGAGCATGGAGCAAGTTGGAAATTGTTAAATAACTATGGTGAAGAATAAAAAGGTGCATCACTCAGGGCAGTTGAGTTATCATTGCCAAAATCTTTTAGTCTTTTTGATTTAAAATGAACATAGATGACTCATACTGTGTGCAAAGTAACAATCTCAGCTTCAGAATCCTTATGGGATTAAAGCAGCATGATGTTAAGGGAGTTGATGAAAATTACTTAGGCCAAAACTTTTGGAAGTATGTAGTCTAATGTATATGTGTCGATATATCTATGTTTATAGGGATCTGATGCATAGTAGTTTATTTGTTAATTTGTAAAATATTCTCAATTTAAATGCTTGGCAGAAGTACTAACTTGTGTTTTTGTAAAAACAAATGCTTGAAAAGTTGCTTGGAGGTAGGAATTGAGTTACAGAAGACGAACAATGAGAAAGAAGGAAATGTGTGCCTCCTCCAAATGTAGAACACATCTGTAAGGAAAAACAAGATGATGAGTGGTAAGGCCTAGGATGGTAGAAAGACTTGATATGGCGAAAAAATGTTAAATGTGATTTAAAGCAAAGGGATATGCTTCATAATTTTAAATAAGTGTTCTCTTAATTTGTTGCTTTTAAAAGAAAAGTTACTTTTTACATGCATTCACAATGAGGTCCCATTTATCTGCACATAGTTGAAAGGTTAAGGAGATATTTCTAATTTAAATACAAACAAAAACAATTTTTAAAACCTAAACAAAGTGGCAATAAAAGTAACGAAAGTGATTCAACAAAATTTTGAACATTGTTTGTCAAGGTATTGCGGGTTGAACTGTTTTTCCCCAAAAGAAGTTGTATGTGTTGAAGTCCTAAACCTGGTACCTGTGGATGTGACCTTATTTGGAAGCAGGGCCTTTGCAGATATAATGGCTTTCCAATGGCTGGTGTCCTTACAAGGGGAAGGAAATTTGGAGACAGAGGACACACTGAGAAAATACCATGTGACAGCAGAGATAAAGATTTGGGTGATATGTCTAGAAGGCAAGAAATACCAAGTATTTTTGGCACCCCCCGCCTTCCCAGAAGCTGTGAAGAGGCAAGGAAGAATGCTTTCCTATGGCATTTAGAGAGCATGGCTCTGAGATCCCTTGATTTCAGACTGCTATCCTTGAGAACTGTGAGAGAATACATTTCTCTTGTTTGAAGCCACCCATTTATGACATCCCTAGGAAATGACATCAGGTGAAACATTCAAAAATGCTTGCAGAAGGCCTAACAGTGACACAAGACAAGCCTCTTTTCCAAGATGCTTGTTTGTTAAACCAGATGTCCTTGCTTTCTGAATCATTCCATTTTTGTTGAGGTTTTCATCACCAAAGCCCTCACCAATCCTTTTTGTTTTAGAAATGCCTTACTTCCAAATTCTATAATCAGAGCACTCCGGGATTACGCCAGCATACAAATCATCTCTACAAACTTAGAAATGTGTGTGTGTCTAGACTTAAAAAGGCTCTTGTAAAGAATGAGCTCACAAAAACTTTTCCATCCAATCTACTCAGCTTCAACTCAACGTGTTTTACTTCATGGCTTTTTGGCATTCCTTTCTCATTGTTCCACGTTTATATATAGTGCCCACACAGGAAAAAGGAAAAATGGACAGAAAGAGAGAGAGAGAGGGAGAAGAGAAATAGGAATGGTGGGACAAAGGAAAGGAAGAATTTCCTTCAAAAGATTATTGGGCAGCTTTGGCTGAAATCTAATGCTTCATTTGTTAAACCTTAATCATAAAAAAACCCACAATTGCTTTTTTTTTTTTTTAACTATTATAGAAGATGAAGGAACATAAATGTTGAGGTAAGAGGCAAAGGACATTTTAACTCCTCAGGTACCATAGTACATCTTTTAAAAAATGTATTGTGGTTAATAAGACACGTAAAACTAGACTGAGAGAGATGAACTTTCTTTGCAGGTCTCCTTTGAGGTTCCCAGCTGCAGTTTAGCCAGCATATCACAACCCTGCAGTATTTCCTTGGATTCAAACATATCTGGGTTCAAATATCTACAATACTCCATTAAATTTTTCCCCATAAAATGCCAGCCATGTATCTCTCATGCATTCAATTCCAACATCCAAAAACTGAAAAATGCCTTTTAAAGATGTATAATAAAGTAATGAGACTAAGTCTCTCATCAGAGGAATGTTCCAAAATGCAATATCTAATGAGTAACTATTACATCCTGGGTTAGTAGAAATGTGGGCCCTCTGCAAGAAGACAAGAAATAAAAGGGATTTTGAAAACCTTCTGTTTCAGTCAGAGATCCCTTCTTATTATTTGCATTCCTATTTATATTTCTTCTCTCCTTTCAATTAATCAAGCTCTCCAAAGGCATAATCTTTAGGCGAAACCAACTTTGTTTTAAAGACGTTAGAATTTTTAAATGACATATATTAAATGCCTAAGGATGCAACACTTTCCCCAAGAATGTAGGTGCATTATTCTGTTTTTGCTTGAGTTTAGAGGATCCATATATCATTGACCCTAATTGCATGCTAAATTGTTGATACAAAGCTAAAACTTCTTAGAAACATTAGATGGAATTTAATTTAGTTCTTCCTACTCAGCTCCTTGACCCCTACTGGGAGATGTAGCTGCCTTTTAAAATGAGCCTAAATTTATGAATCATCCACTTGACACTTAATCATGTAAATTAATGACACTTGATAAATATGCCTTTGCAATCGCAATGATGACTAAACTGCGTGTTTTGTTAACTGTGCCATTTATAGCTCACTGATTTTGGATTGGAAAGAATACAAATTTATTTGTGCTATAAGTGTTTTCAGTGCCACTGTTCTGTCTTTGAGTTTAAAATAAGTTTGACTATCTAAGAGACTTCATCACTGAATGCTTTTTTTAACACCTCATCAAATATCATCTCTTAGCTACTATTAAAACAAATTATATTTACTGCTCAGTCAAGACACAGTCAGACGAGTCAGAACAAGAAGTCCTTCAGCTACATCTAGCCTATGACTACTTGGACATTAGTCCAATTTTTTTTCCTTCCAGAATAAACAACACAATAATAGCCCAAACCTCACTATAGATGACTGACATACGATTTATGTACTATCTTATTAAAAGGCTCTTTCTCCATTGGATTCAACTTCAGCCAATCTACTTTTGGCATCTTCTCACCAGTTACTTCCTAACACCCAGGTTGTCAACTGGCTTTGGCTCTAGGATGACAGCTTTTCTTTCCACCTGCCTCCTATCATTATTCTGAGAGATTTCCTCATCCCCAGTAATAATACACACAGCTACCCGGCTCCTTAGGAGTTGCAACCCCAGTGATCTTCACTTCCAATCTTTTCTAGCATCCTTATCAATAGCAATTTTTCGCTTCTCCATCTCTAAAACCTGAAACACCACTCTGTGACTACAATTAGTAATTATTCCACACCATCACTCACATTAATTTTTTTTGATATTGATATATCTGGCACTTTATCTTACCACATTTTTATTTTTATCCTCTCTTTTTCTTAGTGGGTCAGTATCACCATGCCAATATTTTACCTTTAGAATCTCTTACCAACTCTACCAAATTCAGAGTTCCATTGATTCTCTGCTCAAAATTTCTTATTTTCAATAGCTCATAAAATCTCTCTCCCTTTCTCTCTCTCTCTCTCTCTCTCTCTCTCTCTCTCTCTCTCTCTCTCTCTCTCTCTCTCTCTCTCCCCCCCACTCTCTCACATACTGAGAGTAGTTGGGGGAAAAATGAATTTTTTTTATATAT
>CAUYRT010031964.1:0-38228 GCA_963574885.1 Lepilemur ruficaudatus | reverse complement strand
ATAGCTGAGTCATGCACCCAACATAGGAGATGATATTCCTCTTTGATACAAAGTTTATCAGCATTTTGGGAGTGAAAACAGAAGAGTAACAGAGATCAATGAAAGAGAGGTTGAAGAGGAAATAGTACATGGGGGTGTGGAAGTGAGAATTTAGACCAATAAGAGTGATCAAGCCAAGGTTGCCCACCATTGTGACAATGTAGATCATTAGAAACAGGTAAAAGAGAGGTTGTTGGAGCTCTGGACGATCTGTTAATCCAGCAAGAATGAATTCAGTCACTAAGGAATCATTTCTAGCCAGCATCTTCATCTTCAAAAATCTGGGATGACAAAAGAAAATTCCATTTTAATAGAGAACCCAGCTCCCTCCTTACAAATTCTCATTTATAAGGAGAGGACTCAGATTGGTGGAATTCAGGAGAGTTCTTTGTTTCATGGGGTCTGAATGTACTGCCATTTCCACCCCTCAAAATTTCAATCACTCTGTCTTTTGTCTGCATGAACTGAATGTGACAGTTACTCCTGTCTTTTCTAGAAGATAGAGAGGTGGAGTAGCTGAACCACAAGCCTACCTGCCAGTGAGCTTGGGTTGTGGGAACATGTCTCTCATCTCTCTTCTTTCATGTTCACTTCCAGTTCCTACTCACACTTCCATAATTCTACTAAACATCTCAGTTGCCTTGTGGTGATCATCAAGTAAAAGATGATTCCTTTAGGGCAGAGACCATACTGATTCCATTCTGCTTCCTAGACAGGAGTCTCTCACAATCTATATGGTTTCTAGTACTTTACTATAAGAATCCATGAAGTCAACAATTGATAACAGGTATTGGAGAGATAAGATTTATCTCTTGGTAACCTACGATTTATAGTTAACCATACCACCCAGTATTTCTACACCTTCTTTTCTGTCCATGCTGGCTAGACAGAGGATGAACAAAGGAAAGGGAATGTGCTTTCATGGGTCTTTGTAGGAAGGTATGAGAGAAACATAATTAATTTGGCTGCTAGTTGTATTAGTTACTGAGTTTGTTAACATTTACCAAACTATATTCTTATGATACTTAACCTCCTCTATATGCATAGTACACCTTAATTTTTTTTTAACAAAGAGACAATCCCTTCTCCTTCCCTGATGTTGCTATGCTCGGGATGTGTCTGTCTGGCTGTTTGGCTACTAGACTGAAGATGTAACCAAAAGAGAGAAAATATGATGAGAGAAATGCAGGCAATAGACTCAGAGATCCAAACTGCTCAGTTTCTTATTATTCAGTATAATACCTTCCTCAGCTTTTGGCAACATACAGGAGAGAGAAAAATAAAAACTACATTAACTCATGCACCTTCCACTCAGTGCTAACCTTTGTGTATGTTTCACCTCCACTGTCCTGGAGGATGCACAGGCTTTTCACGTATCAAAGCTGACCAGATGGAGTCACAAAATCTTCTCCTCCCTTGATTGACAAGAGCAAGGAGCATAGATCTTACAGCCTGAATGTTCCAGGAGTCATTCTGAGGTGCAGATCAAACTTCTATTTATAAATCTGCCAAAAAGGTGAAAAGGAAAACCACAGCCTTGACACAAGGCACCATGTCATAGAGCACATGGCATTTGTTTAAGCCTTATACTTTTTTGGATGCGATTAGAAATCCAAGATTAGGTCTCCCCTAAGACCTCCCCTATCATGGTAAACTCTGTAGGGAAGAAATTATGATGCCTGTGTTTACACCCTAATTTATGATAGTAGATGTGAGCTTCCCATCAGGGATTATATAATCCACAGTGTATAGGAGAAATAAGCCTCTGTTGTTATTTATAAATATATAAATATAATTAATGTCATTGAAATTTTTAGCTAATTATAATTCTAGGCAGTATATTAGCTTTAGTAAGAATTTATGTACAATTTAATAAAGTTTGTTATGTTCATTTTTAATATTTTGGGTCCTTTTAAATAATCATTATTTAATTGTGCATATTTTATAGACATGAAGAAAAAGGATACCTTTAATTCATTTCATTTTTTTTTAGAGTTCTTAAAAACTTTGTAATATTTATTATTAATACCTATTTAATATCAATTTAATAACCTTAGGTTGTTCTCACTCAATATGTCTTTGCCTTTAACAGGTTAAAATCAAATCTGTGAAAAAAAAACCACTGTCTACTGGTCTACTGTTTCAACAATGGTCTACTGTTTCAAGAAAGTATGACTGGAAATTTCCAAGCATGTATGAATTTGCACTTGTGCTTATGACAAGGCAACTATTTTTTTAACTTTTTATTTTAAAATGAATATAGTTTTAGGAAGTTGCAAAAATAATACATAGATGCCCTTGAACTCTTCACCCAGCTTCCTCCAATAATGGCATTTTCTAGAAATGTAGAACAATAGCAAAGCTAGGAAATTGACATCATACAATAATGTTAACCTACAGACCTTACTCAGCTTTCAGCAGTTTAACATGCAGTTATTTGTGTGTGCATATGTGTATGTATATATGTGAAGACCTATGCATTTGCATTTCAACCCCATGTACATATTCATGTGACCACCAGAACAACCAGGATACAGAATTGTTTCACTACCATAAAAAGACTGTTACCCACCACTGTGTGGTCATATGCTTCCCTTACCACTTTCGTCTCTGTCCTTGGCAACCACCAGCCTATTCTTCATCTCTATAGTTTGGTCATTTTGAGGAGATAAATGGACTCATACAATAAGTAATCTTTGATATTGACTTTCTTTTTCACTATCATAATGCCCTTCAGGTCCATCCAAGTTGTCACATATATCAATACTTAGTTCCTTTTATTACTGAGTAATATTCTATTTTTGAAAACCCAAGTACATTCAACCTTCTGTAGTAATTTAAATATTACTAGATCTTTGTTTTGACACAAAACTAAATCTGGTTTACTTGTAGAAAGTGGTTCAGAGGCAGAGGCTAGTGGATCACAGTTGAGATCAGTTTTTCTCAGAATTTTCTTTAAGTCAAGAGGGTCTCATTCTTTCTTCTTCAAGAATAAAGACTGGGACACCGAGAATTGAGTAGGTTCTATAACCATTACACTTCATGACAGTGCACAACATCATAATTATCAGTCATAAGCAAATCAGTCAGGGAGAGGCACTTGAGTATAAAAAATATGTAAGAACAGTGGGAATCTGTGTCATTTATGCATAGGCCCCCTCCATTCTATAGCCCCTGCCCCCCACCCCACTTGGTGATGTGAGGTTATATAAAAGTGGCCCAGGCCATGAGAACTAGCAGCAGTGCTGCACAAACAAAAGGTTCTTACTCAATTGTGAAGAGGTGGCAACACCCATCTCAGAATTGTTTCAGAGTTGTAGGTTGTGGAAATGTTACTCTCAGTGGCAGGAAAGCAAACAGGATCAATGATTCTGCTAGCCTGAGGCTGTGGTCATGCTTAGAGCAAGCATACTCTACACTGACTCTGCAGGAATGCACAGCAGAGACTGGCAAAAACCCAAGTTATCCACACATTCTTAGCAGACCAGAAGCTGCAAATACGCACATAGGACATGCAAAAGGCCACAGGATAAATTGAAAACTGAGGCATAGTTGAACATGACCTGAGTTTTGAACACACTCCCCTACTCAGCAAAGATGCCCCAGTAGCAATCAGACGCCCTACTGACTTCAGGCGTTTGAGTTCAACTTTTGTCCAATCATTGGCTGACCACTTAGATATGCTGATGCAGGAGCAATCCCTCAGGTGCCAGACATAAGAAGATGAACAAGAATTTTTTATTGGAAGTATACCATTTTACATGCATTTGGTTTCCTATCAAATGTGCACATCTCCACATAGAAAGATCATCTCCACATAGAAAAGCAAGATGATCTTTCCTACATCCACAGTAGGTTCTTCCTAGCACCTCTCACGAGATGAAATACTGAACATTTTTTGTCTGTTTGTTATGTTTTCCCACAATACATGCACCTACATAAATTTGAATCTAAGCTCCAAAATGATACACATTTTGTCTATTTTCTTCAGTGCTATTTCTATAGCACTTAGTGCAATACCTGGCATACATAGTAAGTATTCAGTAAATATTTGCATAATAAAAGAATGAGGATTCCTTTTCCACTTTTCCTAGAACGTGTACTTGATATTCCAACAGAATTCTGCTCTGCAGACAAAGGCTTATTTAGTGTTAATGTTTTTATTTGTAGACCTGACTGTGGAACAGGGAAAACATCAATAAGGCATGTAAAGGCCACTGCTCGACTCTTAGAAGTCATCTAAGCACTGCACATACAACTTACTGGGCTCGGAGAAAGAATGTAACTTCCCTTATCCCTGAATGTCACACAGAGGATTTGCACTGGCTCTCAGAGGTCCCAATGCCCCTCACCATGAGACTGTAGCACAGACTCAAAACAATGCTGAATTGGATCAGTATAGGAAGCCCTCAAATGCCAAAATCTAGAGCTTGCTCATTATGGGAGGCCAATTAGGAGACACTCAAGATTTTTATGTCTTTTTTGGCACAAGATTGAAATAATCAAAGTGCTGACTTACAAAGATAATTACAATATGGTGGGCACTGGAAGAACTGACAGGGGTTACAGAGACTAGAGGCAGGTTAGCTGCAGGAGACAATCACAATACTCAATGAATGATTTTCAAAAGCCGTTAGCAGTGCTACCGTGAGTACCTTCAAGCAACAGAAATAGCAAGACTTTGCAAGGGAAGATTCATCACGATTTCTCACAAAGTGGAGAGAAATAGACAAAAATTTCCCGAAGATACTAATCTAGGCTTTTGCATAAATGATGGTGTCACTATTATACAGAGAGAACTCAACAAGAGTGAAAATATTGGTAAAAATTATGCATTCGATTATGAACATGGGCTTCAGTTGCCCGTTGGACATCCAAATACAAATATACAGTAGGAAAATGCCAGAATAAAAGTAAATAAATCTCAGCAGAAATAAGGTCAGAACATGAGAAAAATATTGGGGAATCATTTCCACAGATATTAAAGCCATGAGATTCCTTGAACTCCCTGTCATTGAGTAAAAAGAAAAACAGCAGAGGGAAAGAAAAAGCTTTCAGAAATCCCTCAATTATATCCTTGATACTTAGAATAATTTTAAACCCCCAAATTACTAATGAATCCCAATTAGTATTCTCTGACCCTCAAAATTACTAAGGGACCAAAAATTTCTCAGGGCAAACTTAAATGTATCCCACAAGACAGACATTCCTTAGGCTGCAGCCGTGATGAGGATCTGGTGATTCATTAAAATGTGTGTTTTTCCATGGAAATCTTAGGAACTCTTATTAAGGTGACAAAAGAACCAGAAATGCTCCATGTGGGTTTATATTAATATTAAATATTATACCAAATCTCATTGCAAGTAGAGTTTTATGTCAGGATTTTAAGCTAGAGTTGAAGGTCAATTTTATCTTTAATACAACCAGTGTAAATAAGGGCAAACATGGGATGAATGTAGACAGATTTCAAGCTTGTCTTTACATTTCAAAATTATCCCATTCCCTTCTGCTCTTCCATCTGTACGATAGTCATGTTGGCCTAATTCAGTCATAACAAAGTATGCCAAATGGTCATCCTTTTTACTGTGCATACCACAGCATTTTTCTCATTCTTGACTCTTGTGAAGCATAGTATGTTCTAATTTGTCAAAGTCAGTGGTAATTTAACTCAAAAAGCTTTATATTATACCATATTCTCAAAAAGATGCAAATAACAGAAAATCCAACTCAAAAATAGCTTAAAACCCATCATGCAAAAAAGCAGGAAAATTCAATCCATAATAAGGAAAGAAATCAATATGTAGAAACATACACAGAAATAACACATATTTTAAAATTAGTAGATAATTTCCAGACCTGAGGAAGAGTTGGAGGAGAAAAGTAGACAAGAACCCAAAGAGCTATTATTAATATACTATACATGTTCATGCTCAAAAGGTTGAAGAAAAATTTCACATTAAGGAAAGACATAAAGATATGAAAAGACCCAAATTGACCTAGCTATGAAAAACATAATGTCTGAAATAAAAAACTTACTAAATCCAAAAACACATCACCTCAGTTTAATCATGAAAAAATATAAGAAATCCCAACTGAGGAACATTCACAAAAATACATGACTAGATTGACTACTCAGAATGGTCAAGGTCATCCAAAACATGGAAAGTCTGAGAAACTGTGACAGCCAAGAAGGATCTCATAAGACATCATCAAAGAATGTAATGTGGTATCCTAGATGGAAGCCTGGAACAGAAAAAAAGACATCAGGTAAAATCTGAATAATGTATGGCCTTTAATAATAACATATCAGTATTCCTTCATTAATTGTGACAAATGTACCACACTAATGTAAGATAACAAGGAGGATATTGTAATTCTCTGCAATATCTTTACAATTTGTCTGTAAATCTAAAACAAGTTTAAAATAAATAGTTTATTTTCAATGATACAAAGATGAGATTAAAATTAGATCAGACACTGAAGAACTGATGAATGAACCTTAAGAATAGCAGTAGAAACTTTCCAAAATGAAATACAGAGAGGAAAAATATTAAAAGAAAAGGAACAGAGCATCCAGGAGCCGTAAGACATTTTCAAGCAGTCTAAAATATGTATGTATTTAGAGTCCCAGAAAGGATGGAAAGAAAGAGGGAGAAAAATATTAGACACAGTAGCTAAAGTTATACACCTAAAATATAACAAAACAGTGAGGGCCCCCTGACCATATAATGTAATTTTGAGAACAAAGTTGACTAATTAAGCTATTTAACAACTTTTGTATTTGGTATTATTGGGCTAGTTTTTTGAGACCAAATCACCCACTATAAACAACTAAGAATGCTGAATCTAATATTCTATAAGAGTCTATTTTATGACCTTGTTTGTGATCACATAAATTTTTGTATTATTCATTAAACTGCTAATGTATGCTTTATGAACTTTTCAGGATTATGTTGTATTTGATAATAAAATCAGAAAAATCGGTATCCTCATTGTATACTACATTCTTGTAGATTATTCAAAAGTCAAAATTAGACCTCAGAAGAGATATTTTTTTATTTTTATAATTTTTGATTGAGAAATAATAATCATATATACTTGTGGGATAAAATGTAATGTTTTGATATATTTATACATTATGGAATAATTAAATCAAGCTAACATATCCATCATCTCACATACTTTTTTTTGTTGCACAAACACTAAAAATTTACTCACTTAGCAGTTTTGAAGTATACATTAGGTTATTAACTATAGTCTCCATGCTGTGCAGACCTCAAAAATGTATACCCTTGTCTAGCTAAAACTTTGTGCCCTTTGACCAATATCTCCTGACTTCCCTCCAATCCCTAGGCTCTGGTAACTATCATTCTATTATTTTTATTAAATTTATTTTTTTAATTTTATAAATTTTTATGAGATAATATTCCCAAATAAAACATTTATAATTATCAATGAAAATTTATACTTGCTTTTAGAACATAATTCCTTTATATTACGCTCTATGCTAGAGGCAGCTATTTGCAATTTTTATCAAGAATTTTTATATAACGATTATATCTCTAATTTCTTTATACTCACTGTTTTAGTCCATTTTGTGCTTCTAAGACTGGGCAATTCATAATGAATAGAAATTTCTTGCCTCATGGTTCTGGTGCTAGCCTCTTACAAGGGTTTTTCTTTGCTGCGTGATCCCAAGGCAGAAGGACAGAGACATAGAGAGAGACATAAAAGGGGGCTGAACTCATCCTTTTAGCAAGAAACCACTCTTGTAATACAGGCATTATGCCACTCATGAAGGCAGAGTCCTCCTAGCTTCATCATCTCTTAAAGGTCCTACCTCTTTATACTGTTACAATGGCAACAGTAACACAAGTTTGGAAGGGGACAAATATTCAAACCATCACAGTCATCATCAGTGAGAAATTGTATATATAAAAATGATAATGTTTTTAATAATTTTTACCACCATTTAAAATTTTTCAGTTGAAATCATATTTAAGTAATGTAAGGGCTCTTTTCTTTCACTGACAAATTTAATGTTGAATCCTTTCAGAAACAATTTTACTTTTTTATTCAAATAGTTTGAAATAACAAAGAAGTCCTAAAGTGCAGAAGGATTGTGCATTGTTAGAGTAATCACATTGCAACTAGCTTAGATGCCACTAAAAGTCTATACCAGCTAGAAATGGACAATATCTGAACTGGGGGACAGACACTGGGGCCTCTGCCTGGATCAATGACCAGAGGATTTCTGGTCTGGCCTCCTGTCAGCATAGATGGCAGTACCTAAGGCCAAGCACTGTGGTCCTTAGGCACCTAAAACACAGACTCCGCCAGCAGTCCCGTGGGCCTTAGAATGGGCTCTTTACCCCACTGTGTGTGACAGCTGTAGCTGACGTCTAAATGGAGAGCGCATCTTTGGTTGGGCTATTGAAATAGAGCAGTGAATGCTCACTTGGCTGCTCTCATAGCCGGCCAAAGCATGGGTGTGCCATCCCATCAAACACTCTGTACTCCTCCCCTCCCCAGAGCATCTTTCTAGGCTGTACTCTAGTCTTGGTACCTTTCACATGTATTCTTATGGGGTTTCTATATGACTAAATCAAACTTTTTCCCTATTAAAACAGTATTTATAAAGCAGACAAAACAGAAGGATAGCAAACATGTATATGACATTACCCATGTTTTCAAAAAATTCACTAATTCATAGATATAATACTTCCAAATGATGTTTTTAAAAATGCTTAATATTCTGCAATAATTTTTGCTTCAAATTCTCTAATTATATTAATTTTTAAAATACTTTTTGAATTTTTAATCATTTTAGTTTTATGTAAGTTATTTTAATTTTAAAAATTGATAATTTTTGCCAAGAAGAATAAAGTCAATAAGTAAAATAACCCTGTTGATTTACAGCAAAGCCAGGCATTTTGCTGGCTCATCCTCCAACCAGGGGTGCTAGTGACTTGGGAATATATGATATATCCTGCAAGGTGTGTATCAAGCCTGCAACTCATATTTTACTTTTGTTAAGTACCAAGGATGTAGTTCTGGATGCTATACATCTTAGTTTATGCCTTTTTAAAAAACATGTGAAGTTCTTTAAAGTTGTACTTTATGGAAAAAATTAAGTCAAACAATTTTGAACTATTTAACCAAGCATTTTAAGGGATGTAGGAGAGAAACAGATAGAAGCAGATACTAGACCTTCAGATTCTGGATGGTGGAGTAAACTTTATTTTTTAGAACAATTTTAGATTTATAGAAAAATTGACTCACATGCAGTATTCCCTATTATTAACATCTTACCTTAGCAAGATATACTTATTACAATTAATAAACCAATATTGTTACATTATCATTAACTAAAATCCATACTTTATTTATATTGCCTTAGTGTTTATCTAATTGAAGGGATGGCATTACTAATAAATCATCTAACATATATAAAAAAGAGAGAGAGGGAAAAAAACACTGCACCCTCTTGCTTGCTTAGCCACCTGTGGTTTAACTTATTTTTTTAAGAGCTTATTTTAAAGAACTGGAACAGTTCTGAGAAGACAGAAGAGGCACATAGCTCTCCTCCACATCTGCCAGACTACATTCTGAGAAGTCAGATAAAGCCAGCCTAGCAGAGAAAAGAAAAACACAACTGCCTCCCATTATCAGTTTGTAACAATAACTACTCTACCATTTATAATCCAAATAAAAGCCCAAGCCACTCATCCTCAGGACTGGCAATCCTTCTTTGTTTCATGAAATGCCCTTTCCTCCCTTGGAAAGTAAAATAAACTTCTTGCTTCAAACCCTACCCTAATCTTTGAGTTGAGAATTCTTTCTCAACCTGTGGTATGAGTCCCCCGACACCTCACATTTTGGTGGCCCATATGGGGATCACACTCTTCTATTTCTCTCTCAAGACTGATCCCCCCTTGGCTGCACAGTTCCCAGGATATCCTTCTTGGCACCCTCAACACCATTCAGAATTCAGTGATTCTCCTGGGCTCTGGGAATGATCATATGCTCTAGCTTAAAAGTGGTAGCTTTTGTTTGGTCTAAGATGGGAAAACCCAGTACTGGGTCTATGACTCTCAAGAGGTGCCTTGGAAGGACACTTTACCCAGACACTGGGACAACTGGCTTTGGGGAGTTTACCTGGGTCAGAACCCAGGGATGCCCACTTTCTGGCCAGATCTCTAGGTTTCGGTCTGACTCAGATCTCAGCGATGCCCAATGTCCCAATGTCTGATTGTATCTCTAAAAAGTCATCTGAGTTAGGGATGCCCTTCTCAGACTCTCTTCTTTTGACATATGACCATCCCTAAAAAGAGTCCTTTCTTTTTGTTTCTCCTAGTTATCATCATGGGCAACATTCAGTCAGCTCTACCTAAAGACTCCCCATTGGGATGTCCCCTTAAGAATTTGAAAACTTTGGGACTTACCAACCTCCAACCCTAATATTTAGTCTTCTATTGCAATACAGCCTGGTCACACTATAGATTAGATGGTCTGGAGGTTTGGCCCAAGAATGGATCTCTTAATCATAATGCCATTCTTCAACTAAACCTTTATTACCGCCATCTCAGCAAGTGGTCTGAAGTTCTCTATGTTCAGGCTTTCTTTGAACTTGCTTGACATCCAGATCTTCACTCATCTTGCCACATGTTACTTCTTACCCCTACATCTCTCCCACCATCCTCCTCTAATACAGATGACATTTCCCTTTCAGCTCCCTCAGTTCCCCCTCCATGTTGCCTCTCTCCTTCAGTCCTGTAGTCAAACCTTTAACCCCGCTGTCTTCATTTTCCCCTACCTCTCTCTCTTCTTCTTCCTCTTCTTCTCCACCACTCTCACCCAGCTGTACTTGTTTGGAACAAATCCCTCTGTGCCCACACTCTCTCTTTGTGAGATTGGTGGGTTGGAAGACATTATCCAAGACCATGTCCCTTTTTCTATGTCTTATTTGTCTCAAATAGAAACAAAACTAGGAAGCTTCTTGCCTAATCCTTCAGTTCTCCAAAGAATTCGAATATCTCATCCTCCCCTATCACCTGTCATGGAGAGATATCCATATAATTTTCTCCACTTGTACTGCTCCTGAGGAGAGGAGCCATATTTGGTCCAAGGCTAGGGAGTATGCAGATGGTCTCAATCAATGACAACCCAATACCTGTGCTGCTGGCACCACAGCAGTCCCAGAGCAGGACCCAAATTGGAATTACCAACAGGGATTTCCTCATGGGGGCAGCAAGACCACAGACTTCCTATATCATAAAAAGGATAAAAAGGGTCTCTGCCAAACCTGTTAATTATGATAAAGTGAAAGAAATTACTCATGGCCAGGATGAAAATCCAGCCCTTTACCTTTCACAACTGTATGAGACCATTCACTTCTTTACTAACTTAAATCCTGGCATAAGGGAGGGACAATTCATCTTAGCAAATGCACTTCATCTTCCAGTTGGCCCCTGATATTCAGTGTAAACTCTAACCTTGAAAAGGGGCCTTGAACTCCACACATGGAACTTTTAGACCTAGCCTTCAAGGTCTTTAATAACCAAGATGAGGAGAGGAGAGTTGAAAAGAAAGAATGGGACCAACAATGGGTCCCAGAGCAGAAAGAAATTTTCCAATGGTGGCTACCACTATAAGAGCTGCTTTTCAGAGACAAAATTATCCAAAGGGTTCAGGCAAGAGGCACCAGGACCATGTCTTTCACCAGTACCTAAACCCTGCTTGAACTGCAACCAACTGGGTTACTGGAGTAAAGAACATCACAGGAACTCAGCTCCTCCAGGACTGTGCCCTCTCTTCAAAAGAAAGGGGCACTAGAAGCAGGAGTGCTCTTTCCTTGAGACAGGAGACAACACTCACTTCTGGAACCAATGGGGCCCCCTGAAAAGACATCCTCCATACCCACAGATCTTCTGGGACTGCTTCAGTCTGCCTCAGAGACCCCAGCTTCAGAACCGGGTCCACTTCACATCGAGATGGCAAAGCCTTGGGTAACTCTCTCTGTCGCAGGTAAGCAGATCGATTTTCTAATCAATATACAGAGCCACTTATTCTGCTTTTCCTTAATTTGGGGACCTCTACTTCACTCCCCTATCTCCATTGTCAGAGTTAAAGGTAAAATGCAAACTCCTTGTGTACTCCACAGCTCCTCTCCTCACTCGGAGATCAGGTCTTTGCTCATTCCTTTTTAGTTCTTCCAGTTGCCCTACCCCAAAGTTGGGAAGAGATCTCATGGTCAGATTAGGCATTCAATTTCTTCTAACTTCTCAGGTTCCCTTCCTTGGGTTTTTAGGAAAGCCATTATTAAACCATCCCCAGGACTACCCATTTTTGTTCCTATTGAGGTATCTCAACTGGTGCCACCTGAGGTATGGGACACTAGTACCTCAGGAAAGGCACAACATATACACCCCATTTCTATCTCCTTTAAAAACCCTACTCATTTCCCTTGCAGAACTCAATACCCTCTTAAGCTAATGACCTCAGGGACTCACCCTATTTTTCCTGAGAAAGAGTACGTGGAATGCAATTTTACAGACTTTACATGTCTGAAATTGCATTTATTTTACCACCTTCTTTCTTTGGCAGTGGTAGAGTAAAGACTTTAAGTTTTAAAGTTACTTTTTCTCAAAATGTTGACAACATTGATCCCATGTGTTTATTTGGATTGCATTAAATATATAGATCAGTTTTGGGAAATAGACATGTTAACAATATTGACTCTTCCAATCCATGAACATTATGTACCTATTATTTATTTATATCTTCTTTCTCAGAGCAAGGTTTTAAAGCTTTCAGTTTAGATGTGTTTACATCTTTCATTAAATTTATTCCTAATTATTTAAAATTAGGATTCTATTATAAATGATATTTTTATTAATATCATTTTCCAAATTTTTGTTGTTAATATATAGAAATATAATTGATTTATACTTAATGAGCTTGTCTCCTGAGACCTTATTAAATTCACTTTGTATTTCTAGTATATTTGTTCTGTAATATTTTGGGGATTTTCTATATAAACAATCATATTTTCTGTGAATGAGGCTTATTTTCCTTCTTCCCTTTCAATCTGTTGGCATTTTATTTCATTTTCCTGTCTTATTTAAATAGGATAGGCTCTTCACCTATAAATGAGAGAAAATGATCTTAGTTTGTTTTCAGTCTTCTGGAGAAAGCATTCAGTCTTTAAGTATTGAACATGATTTATATGTAGGTCTTTTATAAATACCATTTGCTAAAGTGATAAAATTCTCTTCTGTTCCCATTAAATTTTAATCATATATGGATCTTTTCATGGCTGAGTGAAAGTAATAAATTTGGAGATATACATTCATGAGAAACACAGTAGGATCTTCTTGTTTATGCATGGACACACATTGTACAGCTATATAAAGATATTTTTCATATTCTTTTTCTATAAGATCTTTTATTTAGAAATGTTTCTTTTTTAATTTTTAAACTTTTTGTTAAAAATTAAGACACAAACACACATATTAGCCTCGGCCTACACAGGGTCAGGATGATCAATAGTACTGTCTTCCACCTCCATATCTTGTCCCACTGGCGCGTCTTCAGGGGCAATAACATGCATGGAGCTGTCATCTCCTCTTATTACAATGCCTTCTTCTGGAATCCATCCTGAAGAACCTGCCTGAGGCTGTTGTACAGTTAACTTTTCTTTAATCAGTAGAAATAGTACACTCTAAAATAATGATAAAACGTAAATTATACTTCAATAAAGTTGTTTTTTAAAAAAAAGAAAATTGAGATAAAAATATAATAAACTTTATTATTCTACAAAAAAGTATAGTATAGTAAAGAGTTTATAAACTAGTAACATAGTTGTTTATTATCATTATCAAGTATTATGAACTGAACATAATTGTATGTGCTATACTTTTATGCAACTGGCAGTGCTATAGTTTTGTTTATACCACCATCACCAACCACCCCTAGCAGCCAGAAAACAGGAACATTGACCTAGGTCACCAGTTGCATGCTCCCATCTAAGAAATTCATCTGCAATGATGCAAAGAAATGGAACCACTGGGAACCATTTGTGTGGCTGCAGGAGGATCCAGAGGTGGTATAAGTTATATGAAGCAGTTGTACGTTGTATGAAGCAGCTGGCCAGACTGTTCTTGCTGAAATATGTCCTGCTCTTGGCCTCTGGGGTTGCCTTTGTTTTGCCAATTCTCCAAGTATGGTTTTACAATCTCACACCAAGTCTCTCTGCATCCCCAATACTGTTTCTGTCAACTCCTAGAGTTGCTTTCTGTTACTTGTCAAAATAAACCTTGACACAATATTTTTAACTGCATTCACAGAAGCCAATGGACTAACTAGCAAAGATATTAATACATCTGTGAAAAATGTTGATTTCTAAATTAGAAACCTGAATAAATGTTGCAAAAAAATTTTAGGGTATTTTAATTCACAATTAATAATTGAAAGTAATAGTTTTGTAACCTTCTCTGTACTTTACTTCTCAAAGGACAGAATTCCAGCTTCCTACTTTGGCAAATAATGTTATTATTGGCTTCCCCAATAATGAGTCCTTTTTCTTGTAACAGCAGCCTCATCCACTACAATTTGGGGTCTTTGTCACTAAAAACTGTTAGATGTATACACACAAATTTTGCACCTATTAAAAATTATAGGGAAGACAAAATCAAAGAACCTAGTTCACTTGGACTGTCTAATTTAGGCTACATTCAAATCACACTCTCAGGCTATTTGGTGACAATAACATTACATATTGGGGCCCACCTAAATTCAACATAGTGTTGAATTTACTTATTATGGACTCTGGAACCTACAATACTTGTTCAGAATTAAAAGTAAGAGTCAAAATAATTAATAAACAAGACAACACGTACCAGATAATTTTCATTGTCTCTCAGCTCTACACTCACCTCTCCTGTGTATTTCTAAAGTTAGAAACCTACTATTTACATATCAAAAACACTCTGACATTTTGATACAATGACAAATAATTTACACATGACCTTTGTCCTGAAAGCCCTTCAAGGCTATGTTAGAATCTAAAAACCAATTTTATGCTCACTATGAGGATAAGTACATTGATTCTCAAGCACATAAGATTGGTTTAAAAGACTGTGAGGCTCAATAGAGAAATAAATGTTTAAACAGAGCACAGAAGGAGGAAATGAGTTAACTGAATGAAAGGAGAGGCATATATGGTCAGATGGGGAGTAAGGGAGCATGGAAGGGAGAGAGTATTCCAGAAGGAAAGGCATGAGAAAAGGGTCAAAGATAACAGCACAATGCATCCCAAGAAAAGCCTAAGTATACAATGGAATAGTATATGGCAGTTACAGATTAGGATGGTAAAGATATATAGTGAAATATTACTTTTGGGTGGTGTCTAAGGAGTAGGTCAGTATTTAGAGTGAGAATCCAGTCAGTCCCAGCAGGGACAGGATTGTAACCACATATCCAAGACTAAAACTCGGCACCAATAGAAGGAGGTAGGGGAGATTGCAGCAGGCCAAAGAGGATGCAGTTTCCCACCAAATATTGAGTTAAGAATACAGGCTATATACCTCAGTGGTGGGCATATTGCCTATCTTGATTATTTTCACTCAGAAATGTACATGGATGAACCAGCAGAACACGAATCTTGGAACTTGAGACGATATAACTAGGAAGACAGAGAGACTCCTTGCTCTCCAAGGTAAGCAGCCTGAAAAATTCTTTATGTATTCTCCATAGCCCTATTATTTAGAAATAGAACACTAAGTGAATTCACTATTCTGGTCTTTCGTGCAGTGACATCTCTCCCAAATTGGCTAAGGAAATAGTGGTAATACCCATTGGTTTATTCATTCAATCATTAAATAAACATATATTAACACCTATCATAGTAGGTTCTACACTTGGGATATAATATAAAACAAAACAAGCAGAGTTTCCTACATTCATGGAACTCACACTATGGCAAGAAATTTATAGCTATGACTTGATAGTTAATTGTTCTATTTTCCTAATTTTTATGATAGAATCTCAAACAGAAAATAAGCCAAAGAACATGGTTAAGAAAAATCAACCCATGAAGGGAGTAGTGTGTGCAGTTGTGCATTTTGGTTTACTCAGGGAAAAATAATCCTTTCTCATTTGTGATTAATATTCTTCCTTTTAAATGGAGAGACATTTTTATTACTCAATCTTTTCCAAATGTCCTCAGGATTACAGTTACAATTAGTGAAAGAAAGCCTCCAAATGATTGATTTCATTGTGAATGCTAATGATAATTGGCATGAGCCCTGTGGGATTTACTTTGACTCACAGTCTCCAATAATCACAGATGAGGAGGAATAAAAAACTCTTAGCTAAGATCACTGAGAAAAACTGCCTGGAAGAATATCTTGATCTTCTAGCCTCTATTCCTAAAACTTGCTCTCCTACGTAGGACAGACGGAGGTCAAAACAAAAAATCCAATAATGTTAACCTCCTTTAGTTGGTTAAAAGATCACAGATTTTGAGAAAATCTTTAGGATCTAGGGCTAGGCAAAGACTTTTGAGACTTGATACCAAAAGCATGATCCCTAAAAGAAAAATATTATAAATTTAACTTCATCAAAATTAAAAATTTTGCACTGTCAAAGACAGAGGATAGAAAGACAAGCTACAAACAGGGAGAAAATATTTGCAACCGTACATCCAACAGAGGACTAGAATCAAGAATAAATAAAGAACTCTCAAACACAACAATAAAAAAAAATAAAAATTCAATTAGAAAATTATCAAAAGACATGAACAGATATCTTACTGAAGAGGGCATGCCAGTGACAAATAATAACATGAAAAGATATTCAACATCATTAGGGAAACACAATTAAAATCACAGTGAAATATTGCTATAAATCTATCAGAATGGCTAAAATAAGAAATAGTGATGACACCAAATGCTGGTGATGATGTAGAGAAACTAGATCACCCAGTATTGCTGGTGGGAATATAAAATGTTGCAGTGACTTGTGAAAACAGTTTGGTAGTTTCTTATAAAGCTAAACATGTGATTATCATACAACCCAGCAATTGCATTCTTGGACATATATCCCAGAGCAATGAAAACTTATGTTCACACAGAAATCTGTACACAAATGTTGATAGCAGCTCTTCTTATAACAGCCAAAAAATGCAAACAACCCTCGTATTCGTGAATAAGTGAATAAACAGATTGTACAACCAGCTATACCATGAGATACTTATTCAGTAATAAAAAGGAATGAATTATTTTGATACATGCAACAACCTAGATGAATCTCAAGTGATTTATGCTGAGTGGACAAAAGCCAATCCAAAATGTTATGTACTATAGATTCCATATATGTAACATTAATGAAATGACAAAATTATAGAGAGGGAGAACAGATCAGTGGTTGTCAGGGTTTAAAGATGGGAGTAACAGGAGGGATATTGGTGTGGTTATAAAAAGACAGTACAAGCAATCTTTGTGGTCATGAAACTCTTTTCTATATCAACTGCAAGGGTGACTACACAAATCTACACACATGGAAAAATTGTGTAGAACTAAATACATAGACACAAACATACATGAATGAGTAAAAGTAAAACTGAGAAAATCCAAACAAGATCAATGGATTGCATCAGTGTCGACATCCTCAATGTGATATTGTACTATAGTCTCAGGATGTTACCATTGGGGGAAACCAAATAAAGGGGACATGGGATTGTTCTGCATTATTTCTTACAACTGTATGTGACTCTGCAATTAAAAATTCAATTTTTAAAAAAATTAAGATTATAGGCTTTTATCTCTGAAACAAAGAAATTAAGACACTTAAGAGAATTTTAAAAATTATTTTCTCCTTGAGACTGAAATCTTAAGAGACCACACATTTAGGTTGATTTTGTTATTTTGAATGTAATTTGAGATGAACCATTTCAGTGTTCAGTGTTCTACTATGTAATCAACATATTACATACCAGAACAGCTTTCTTAAGCTTTAGTGCGTCCTTAATACATACTGTTATGGGGCATCCTATGTCCCTGTGGCTTCTACCTGAATGAATTCCTCACACTAATAGAGCCCTTCAACATACCAAGGGGTTCCTAAGATTTAAAACAGGGCCCACTAGATGTGCATGCATTAACTTCCTGTTCTGTTCAATATAAGTTCAGATTAATGAAAACAAAATCCCAGTCAAATACTGACCTGGCAGGGGAGATACCATGATCACAAAATCACAGTCAAGCTACATAGGCCCAATATTTAGAACCAAAGCATTGATCATATATCCCTTTGTCTAACTCATTCTCCTTCAGTGCACAAGGTTGCCTATGCCCAAAGTAGCCAAAATCCACATTTATTTCCCTCCCCTTCACTATCTCTACATCCACATATACTTTTTAGTAATTTTACATCTGAATTACCCTTCCAGAAATCTCTCTTCGATTTTCTCCATTCTCAAAAGCATCACACTCTTTCTCCTCAGAGCACATTCAGCTAATTGAGGCATCTGCCAGCTTTACAGCAACTAAAGCTACATGTAGTCCTAAATATAAAGGAAAAAGGAAGATCAAAGCTTCATAATACACAATTTCTGGGCTCCTTAAAGGTCTAGGAACTCCATAGCACACATTAGCTTTATACACACACACACACACACACACACACACACACACACACACACAATCAACACTTGTTTAACAGGAGTCCGGACAAGCCCAGAGGAGATTGATAATGTCTGATGAAGCGGTGAAGTGGTGAGCTTCATTAATTCACAGTGAGACGGTCTGTTCTGTGTCCACATTTATTTGTTGGAATAGGTGCTCCATGAGAACTGGGAAGATGTCTGCATACTTCAGTGCTGTATCCCCAGTGCCAGCTGCAGGGCCCAGTATGTTGTTGGTGCTTGTTTAAATGTTTCTTACATGGATAAGTGAAAAGAAAAAAAAAAAAAGGAATGAAAGTGGCCACCATCCAGAAAGCAGCAGATGAGTGTGGGAGGTGTGAAATGAGGGGCTAGGGAGGGGAATTGTCTGTCCAGAGCTGGTAAGAGAGGCTTGGAGAATGTGGCAGTGTTCCCACGGACTGCTCTCTGAGCCCTGGAGGGAGGGCAGCAGGCAGAGCTGACAGCAACTCTGGGGCGTGAGCACTGAGTGCCATTCTCCCCTCCAGAGCAGCGAACACCTCTGACCCTGGGGGAGGGAGGCTGCTGCAAGAGAGGGAAAGTGGATGCCTGAAGACAAGGTCACTGAGTACAATCGGATGTAAAGCAATCAGAAATTTTTATGGGAATTTCACAGGAGTTGGATTCCTGCATTAGTTAGTAGAAGCACAAGCAGATGGAAATTGTTTATTTTAATCACTCATTTATGGTTTTAAAATCGCAGGATTAGAGGTCTACTAGTGCAAACATGGTAAAATACCTAAGACATCTCTGTCAGACAATAATTCAGTTTCTGCCTGGATGTTTCTAGCCAGGTCACTTGAAGAAAAGGTCATCTCCAATCCCTCAGATTATAGATACCATAGATCAGACAAAGACACTTTCCCCAGACTCCATCAAATGAGCATTAATCACCTGAAAAACCCATAAAACCCTTTAAAATGTCGCAAATCAGTAAAACAATAATTGCTCTTAATTCACAAAGCATTTATTAAATTACTATGGAGGATCAGGATTATAATTTTAAAAAATGTATGACTGTCTTCTTGTGATCAAGAGACTAGTTAACTTTGATAGGGAGACAAATCTTCCAATCATTTTGTTATTGGTTCATAAAACTGTGTTTTGAAAACACCTATATAAGTTTTACAAAAAGTTGTTGTATAAATTTTAATTACAATACATACAAAATTTCAGTGTGTTTTTTAAATAATAATTAAAAAAAAAAAGCCTACCCTGTACAAGAATGGAGTCACAACTAGAGGAGAAACTTTAGTAATAAACACTGAACCAGGCAGTTCACTTAAGTAGCCACCAGGTTGTGCTGGTGACTCAGTAACATTGTTTAAACCAAAAAAAAAAAAAAAACAAATTTGCTTGAGATTCATATTTTTGCTTCTTTCTCAGCCCTCTAACATGTAGCCATGGATTTTACATAACTCCTTATATAAACTTATAAACTCCTTATTAAAACACAAACTTTTATAAAAGAAGTTCTTTAAAGCAAAATTTAAATTAAACAGGTTGAATATATTCAATTTGCAAAGTGTATTGAGTACTTTATTGGGTAGTGAAGAAGAAAGAGCGGATAAGACAGAATAATCACAATATAAATAATATATATAAACATAAACAAATAATTCCAATATAATAGATAACTAGAACGCTAACGCCAAGTATTTTTTTGTTTTGCTTACTGCTCTATTCCAACATCTAGAACATATTAAGAGCACAATAAATATTTGCTGAATGAATAATTTGATGAATTCATGTTTTTAGATATTATATAATCATCAATTCATAAAGTTATGTCGTTTTATGTTCTCCAGTTTTAAATGCTTACCAATATAGTTCATAGTTTAAATGTATTTCTATAAAACAGTGTTTGAAATCATCTTAAAATCCTTTAATAAAAATTTAAATTTTACAAATCCCCCAAGACTATATACCCCAAAGGAATAATAGCCTTACTTTCAATTCTTAGAATAAATGGTGTTAAGAAGATAGATGCTATCTTTTATGTATTCTCACCAAAATAATTTGTATTATTAAATTATAAAAATTTTGTGCTTATTTTATTACAATGTATAAAATTATATGACAATAAACCTTTTTAAACAACTATACACAATGTCCCTGAAGAGTCTGACAGATTCCCAGAATCGAGCTGGCTTCATTGTGAGAGACATTGTGAGAACAAACCATAATGAAATCTTTCTTTGTAGCTGACCTTGCTCATCCAACCCTGGGGACAAACTTTTTAAAGATATGTGCATGTGTCCTCTTTAGCGTCGAAATCAATGCAGATTATATTTCACATACAGGGACTCGGAGCACCATTTTCATAACCACCCTCACTTTCCTGTTGATTGTCAGTCCTTTCTCCAGATTGTCACTGTCTATTCACCTATTTCTCTATTCTCCTAATTCTCTCTAATTTCTTTCCATTTCTTCTTGGAATGCAATATATATTAGTGCAAAAAAAGCACAGCAGTTGAAGCAGTTAAAGAAGGATTTAAAAGTGGGATCTACACCTTCTGGAGACCTTCAGCAGACTCTTGAACTCTGAATCTCGATTTTGCCCTCTGTAAAGGATGATAACCAGCAGGATGCACCTGCTATTTCTGCCTTCTAAGAAGCACACGACAGCTGGGAGCTACATGGAAAAGTATTCAATCCACTCACAGTTCTAGAATTAAATGATCTTTTCTTTATTTGCAGTAGGAAATTGTATTTGCAGTTAAGAAAACAAAGAAACTTTATTTTATTGAAAGCTCTTTGGTCCCTAACTAAAGACAGTATCTGCGTCTTTTGCTCTATCAATTACGGAGCCCAGAATATTTATCCAAAACTTGGAAACAGCTAAAAGATAAAGAAATTATAAATATACATAAACAAGAAAGTAATAATGTTCCATTTTGCCTACTGGAGCATAATTCTATTAATATTATATTAAAAAATAAAATTCTGTGAATTTTATCCAAAGACATAGGGTAGTTTGATGAACATCCCAGATCCTTAGAAATAAAAGGAGAAAGGGCCAACAACATTTTGAGTTCTAGCTTAAAAAAGAAAAGGAAAAGAAGTGCAAGTTTCAAATTAGTTCTATCAAGTCCTACTTTATGAAGTAAATTTAATCAAAAATGGATGACAATTTTTTTGAGGTTATATTTTTTATTTTCTTATAATTTTTTAAGAAAAATAATGTTATAGATTTTGGTAAAAATTTTTTTTATTTCAAGATATTATGAGAGTACAAACATTTTGGTTACATTTTATGGGATGACAAATTTTTTAAAAAATATCTTTTTAGCACCTGTGGAGATGATCACAAGATTTTTCTCATTGGCTCTATTAAAAAATATACTTTATTAGAGTTCCTAATGTTGACCCATCCACACAACTATGGAATAAGCTCCACTTGGATATGATGAGTTACTGTTTTTTTATTTTTGCTACTGAATGTTTGCTAATATTTTATTTAGAATTTTGTATTGATATTTATAAGTAAGGTTTGTCTGTACTTTTCTTTCTGTATGCAATCTTTTCAAATTTGGGGTCAATGTTATGAAAGTAATTTTCAGGTTTTTTCTGTTTCTAACCTCTAAACCAGTTTAAATAGTATTGGAATTATCTGTTCTTTGGTAAAATTCTTCTATGAAACCATCTGGGACTAGGAATTTTTATGATACAACTCTTTAACAATTTTCTTTTTTGCTTCTATTGAATTGGACTCTTTAGATTTCCTATCTGATTCAGAATCGGTTTTATTAAATTATATTTTCCTAGAATACAATACATTCCATCCAGGCTTTTTAATCTATTTGACCAATGCTCCAAAAAAGTAGTTTATGCTTGTATTTCCTCTATTTCTATTATTTCTCCCCTTTTCTCATTTCTTATTTGTTCTTTCTGCTTTTTCTCTCAATTAGGATAGCTAGCAATTGATATATTTTATTAATTTTTCAAAGAACAAGCCATTGAATGTATTTACCAACTATATTGTTTTTTTGTTTTCAATATTTTCTGACATCAACTTTATTAATTCCTCCCTATTTTTCTTTAATTTTACTATGTGTCCCTTTCTGATTTATTGAGTGAATTGCTTAATTCATTTCTATTCATTGCTTGCTTATTAATGCAGTATTTAAGATTATTTTTCCACTTCAGCTATACACATATCCCATAAATTATATGATGTTGCATGTTCTTAGCCTTTTTCTAGATATTCTGCAATTGCATATTTTTCTTTAAGTAGCTTAAAAGAGAATGTTTAATATCAAGGTAATAGAGTATTTTCATTTTCTGATTATGTAATTTAGTTTTATTGCATGATGATCAATGAACATGCTCTGTACTATTTCTAATACATCAAATTTATTGAGGTTTCTTTTTGTTACCTAGCATCCATTTTATTTATGTGACTGTTTCTTGACTTTCAATAAACAAGTGTATTTCTAATTTCTAGGACATGGAACTATGCACACGTGCATATGTGTACAAACACATGCACATGCACAGATAAAAAATTAGATTTTTACATAGAAAGAATGTTTTATATATAATATATAATATATATTTTAAATATATATTATATATAATATATATAATTTTTATATATATGTTGGATTATCTTACTAATTATCTTGTTGACATTTTCTATATCCTTTCTCTTTTTCTGTAAACTTATTTTATCAGGAATGAAAGAGGTAATTTAAAGTTTCCTTCTAATAGTGTGTTTATTTTTCCTTGTAGTTCCTGATGTTTTACTATTTGGTGCATAGAGAGTCATAACCATTACACACTCATTGTGAATTGTACCCTATAGCATCTTAAAGTTTTTCCATTTAACATATTTTGGCTTGATTTCCATTCTGGCTAATACTTATGCCATTTGTTTTTTTATTTGCTTATATTTACCCGGTATATCTTTGGTCACCATTTTATTTTCAATCTTTCTGAATCACTTGGTTTTAGAGTTGTTTCTCATATGCAATGTGAAGTTGTACTCTGCTTTGTGATTTAGTCTGACTCTTTTAATAGAAGAGTTAGGACGTTTACATTTATTTTTTTAATTGACATAAGATTGTATGTATTTATCATGTACAGCATGATGTTCTGGAGTGTATATTCACTGTATAATGGTTAAATCCAGCTAATTAACAAATTCATTACCTTACATAGTTATCATTTAAAATACAGTCCCTCTTATCCTCCAGGAATACATTCCAAGACCCCTAATGGATACCTGTAACCACAGATAGCATTGGACGCAATTGCTATAAATTGGAACAGATTATGTTCATGTCTTCTACTCACAAATTTAATGCCTTTTCCATCTTAACTAAACATTTATCATTCACTGTGGCTATAACTTTTTCAGTCTGAGGTATGACAGCAAAACTAACACAAATTTCTTTTTCCTTCTTCATCACTTCACAGATAGAAAATTTATTCTTATCTTATATACTGGCAACCTCAGATAAGTGTTTTTTTCTTTTCCTTTCAAAAACTTTCACCTTTTCCCTTAAAGAAAGCACTTCATGGTGTCTCTTTGGCATATCCCAATTGCCAGCATGAGTACTCTTGCATTTCAGAATAATTATGAAGTAAAGTAAGAGGCACTGATATACCACAACAGTTGATCAGATAAGCCAGACAGCTACAAGAGACTAACAGGTAGGTAGTGTGGACAGTGTGGACAGGCTGGACAAAGTGATGATGCATGTCTCAGGCAAGATTTTATCACACCACTCTGAATGATGTGCAATTTAAAACTTATGAGTTGTTTATTTCTGGAATTTTCCACTTAATATTTCGAGACCATGGTTGACCACAGGTAACTGAAACTGAGTAAAGTGAAACTGCAGATAAAAGGGGACTGTTGTAATATTAATATATGCTTTCTTTAGTTTTATCATGATATTGTATGTTAGGGTTTCTCATTTTACATTTACATTATTTTAAGTCATTCACTAGGTGATTTGCTTTCTTTCCTCTTTAGGTGTATGTAGTTCTGATATTTAGAAAGGTGTGCATTTTTGTTCTAGTGTGTACTTTTACAATTATAACTGTATGTATCTATCACTTCCCAATTACAATTAATGATATAATTAATACATTCTCCTTTTCCCTCTTCTCCACCATCCAATTTTAACCAATAATAAATCCTTCCTTAGTGTTTACTTTGCACTGTTAACTATACTTGTTCTTTTACTGTTTGTTTATCAGGTTGCAGGTACTCTTCTACCTACAAAGAGATGTCAAATTGTTCTAATCGGGCAAATATTTTAAATAGGATTATCAATTTTTAGAAATCAAAATTAATTTATCCCATCTCTATTTATTTATTATTCAAGGCATGTAGTTGTACATATTATTAGAAACAAGTGACAGCTAGAGTCCTAATGTTCCCATAAAGTAAAATATTGAACTCTTCATCCGTCAGTTAGTAACAACTTAGCTGAACAAATAAATAGATTAGTGAGTCTTGAAAGGTAAGCAAGTCTTCTTGCTTTTCTGTGAAATTATTGATATGGATCCCCAGCCTAATATTTTTTTTTTTTTGGTCAACTTTCCCTGTTAGCTTGCAATGAGCCCTGCTGCCCATGGCTCTTTGTATTAGTCAGTTCTCCAGAGAGACAGAACCAACAGGGTATAGATAGATAGATACAGGTATATAGAGTGGATTTATTAGAGAAAATGGCTCAAGCAATTACGGAGGCTGAGAAGTACCACAACAAGCTGGAGACCCTGAGATGCTGGTAGCGAGGCTCAGTCCAAGTCCAAAACCTCAGAACCAGGGAAGCTGATGGTATAATTCTCAGTCTGAGGCCAAAGGTCTGAGAATCCAGAAGCCCACCGGGGTTAAGTCCTGGTGTCCCAAGGCCAAAGAGTCTGGAGTTCTGATATCCCTGGACAGTAGGAGAGTGTCCCAGCTCCAGGACAGAGAGAGAGAGAGAGAGAGAGAGAGAGAGAGAGAGAGAGAGAGAGAAAGTCTTCTTCTCTTCTTTTTTTTTTGTCTATCTGGACCCCAGCCAATTAGATGGTGCCTGCTTACATAGAGGGCAGATCTTCTCCATTCAGCCCACTGATTCACATGCCAATTTCCTGTGCAAAGACACACACACACACACACACATACGCATAAAGAAGTTCTCTAGGTATTCCTTAAGTCAGTCAAGTTGACACCTAAAATTAAACATCACAGCCCTATTTGAGTTGCATTTTTTGTACTCTGAGAAACTTTATTCTCAGTGTGGTTTCTGATAACACCCTACTAGAGCAAGGGACGTCATGCCAAATCATAAGAAAATGAGAGCTCCGATTACCGAAGACCACATGCTGAAAGTACACAGACAACTATAATGTGAGAGATTTAGCAATATTAATCACTTCCTCTCCCTCCCCTGTGGGATCTAATTAGTGAGATCAAGTACAAGGAGCCGAAAAAGGATCCAGATACCATTCCATCTTTACCGATAGCAATGCTAAGAGGGACATGTGTCAGGGCTCCAACCTCCGTCTGAGAACCTGGACCCAAACTTAAGCCAGTAGGACACGAGAGTAGAAGCTGAGATAGAAACAGCATATATCTGGCATATCCTTGCCAAGAGCTTGCTTACTTTAGTACCAACAGGTCAGTGATGAAGATGCTGGGAACATCTCCATCAGTGACCAACTCGTCAGTCTCTCTCCTTCTTATCTTTCTGATTAGTCTATCCTCCTCACATAGAGTGGACCAAGTGAGAAAGCAAAAATAGGGAAAGATAGTGCCCACTGCTGAACTGCTCCATCCTGGCAAGTGGAATCCTATTCTTTTGTAGACGCTGCTAGATGTCCACACAATAGCTATTTTTCCCTTCTCCCTTCCCTTAAAAAACAAAAAACAAACAAACTCTATTTTTTTAAGGATGATAATATTCTCAAGTTATTTGCTAAGTTTCTCAGACTCTCTAGCAGGTAGGGGTGGCTAAGAAGATGTCAGCAGAAGTCACACATTGACTAGATAAAGCACCCTTTTGCTTCCCCTCACCCCTGTGTCTTCCTGCTACTTGAAATGTGGACAAAAATCTTAAGAGCTCTAGTGGCCATCTGGAAATCATGACGCATCCTTGAGAATGAAGTCACTACCTAGACAGAAAAGGAAAAAGGCTGGGAGAGACTGAGTGCCTTATGATTCAGCACTGTCACGTCAGTCTTCGACTGCCCATCTCTGGATGCCTTTTATGTTGAAGAAAAATAAGCCCTTATGTGTTTGAGCCACCGCAGTCAGACTTTTGTCACCAGCAGCTAAAGCAATTAGTAAATATGTGTCTCTTTCATGGAAGTGTGAGGGGAGAGTGAGTTGTTATGTATCTAGGCTGAGGGTTAGCACTGAGTCAGTCACACACACCCTCCCAACTACTCCACAAAATAGAGGAAAGCACCTCCCTTTCCCCCCCCCAAGATGCACTGAAAGTTCTCTTTGGACTTACTCCTGCTACTTGGTGTCTATCACTCCTCTCTGCCCTCTCCCACCTGTTTAGAAATGTGGGAGAATGTGTAGACATCAAGAACAATTTACTCCTCCTTATACTCCCAAACTATGTCACCCCTTCATCATTACATAATTCTATTTGGACATCAAAGTTGCTAATATTTTTATGCTTCTAGTTACAACTGATTACAGATTATTATTGTAGATCAGGGCCAGAGTTATAGATTTGGAAAGCACCATCAAATATGTGGTTGTTGAAGCCACACAAGTCAGAGGGACGCGTAAGGAAGAGCCCAGAAGCAGAATAGACCAAGACTGAAACTAGAGGAATCGCAACTTTAACGATGCCCCTAAAAAACTCAAAATGGTCTTGCTGAAAATCAAAATGTCATGATGTCACAAGATCATAGAATTGTGGTCTTGTGGCAGAAAGATTCACGTTAGGACATCTGATACTCAGTTTCAAGTCACGTCTCTGTTACTGTAAAGCAGCATCCCCAAACCTGTTTCTATTTATCGACCATTGAGAAACTGAGAACAATTCCTTAACGCCAACCCAAAATGACAAGCAAGGTGACCTCTCTTGTTTTGTGAGAGAAGTGAAGGCCTTCTGAATTTATTAAATGTTGTGTTTTCTGTGGGAGCAATAGATGCTCTTATCGGCCATTTCAAGAACCAAGTGTCCCTCTGAGTTCTTGTTATTTCAGTTTCTCAGTTACAAAGGGGATGCTTTCCAAAAAATCCAAGCCAGGGCCTCATTAAGTCACAGTTACACTTTCACTTCTACTCACCAATGTCAATATACAGTGCACATAGGGAAAATTATTCTTGGACTTTAATGCATTCATCATGTAATTTTTCCTTTCCATTCATATGCTCTGAGTTAATCCTTGTTCCTACTCATTTCTACCAGTGGTAATTAATTTTTTCTTTGTCTGTATAAAAGTAGATTTACTTTTGTCTTTCCTTCTTCTTGACTTTTTCCCAATATCCCAAGATCCCCTAAGACCTAAGACACAAACAGTCCTTTGGAGGCTGGGCTTCAGGGAGGCCCTTGACGAGCTGGCAGTGGTTCAGTAGGGTATTCATTCAATTCCAATAAGTGGGTTAATATATTAATATTATACATAAGGTACCTCACACAGTGCACAAACACACAGTGCATGCTCAGTAAATGTTAAGTATCATCAGCATCATAATTGATGCCCAATTCAAGTGTTAGAGCTTTCCTCCTTCTTCAAAGATCTCTATCTAGCAGACTGGAGACGATACAGTTTGCCTCACACCTTCCCAGAGGTTATTCTCACAGTCCAGGTGCTTCTCTGCACTGGTCTTAGCCCCACCTCAGGACGTTTCCTGACCACAACCTGGAGCACTCAGGCGACCTCCCCTCTCAGTGTATTGCTGCTACTTCCACACCAGCATCAGTACAGAGGTAAATGTGAAGAAAGCTTTACTTCCTTTTGTGCCTTGTTTCTCGCACCAACACACACTGTGCACCTGTC
Source organism: Lepilemur ruficaudatus (assembly GCA_963574885.1). Lineage (NCBI taxonomy): Eukaryota > Metazoa > Chordata > Mammalia > Primates > Lepilemuridae > Lepilemur > Lepilemur ruficaudatus. The sequence goes on along the minus strand of CAUYRT010031964.1, from coordinate 9,523 downwards.
CAATTTTATGGAAGAGTTGGAAAAATACAAGCAAAGCAAAAGATATAGATACAGTACTTTATATGTCTCTCCCTGTATCCAAAAGAAAAACACCAAATATTCTTCATAGAGGGAAATTCTACCTTCTGCTCAGAGAGTGCCCAATCTTCTGACCACAGTGTGAGTCTCTACTCTCCCCTCTCCCAGATGCACCAGTCTTGCCCTGCATTCGCCTCCTTCCCTAAACTCAGGGTAGATTTTTTCAAGGGTGTATTTCTTGAAATCTGAGCTATTGGTTATAGAACAGCAGAATCTTTCGCTGAGTAGTACAGAGTGGTCTTTGGCACTCAAAATCCAGATCCCTTCCAGACTCTCTGTGAGTGGGAAGTGTAATATGACTCCTCTTTCTTTCTGATTCTGTAATGGTTAACTGTAACACACACACACACACACACACACACACACACGCACATTCTCAGAGACAGTAAAATCTAAATCCACTTTACAAATAAAAGAATTTTCCTACAAGCCCCATAATTTGTTCATTATCTCCAGGGCAGGACAAAGGTAGCATTTCACAAAATCATGCAAATCCACGGAATATTTTCTTTGCTGTTTCTTTCAGCCTGAGTCCCTAAGAAATTGGTCCAGTTATAGGATCACCTACTCCCAGTTACCATCCCAAGTTCCAGGAGTTTTGAATCTTTGAAATACAAGATTTGGGTTTTGATTTTTCCTTACGCATCAGGCTATGTAAAGTTCTTAAGTGAAGCCTTCCTTTGTGTACATACATGTATGTGAAAGGGAGGCTTACGATCTTCCTGACCAAACAACCTCTCAAAGAGTTGAGAGATTATGTTACCTGTGGCACCAAGGTATCTACCTGTGGTCTTCGGTAAGACTGCTCATGTAACTAAAAAGAAAATGATCCTGGATCCTTATGCTGCCACCTGCTCCTTCTCCCAGCCAGAGATGTTCTTGTTCAGTCAAACCCATTTAGTCTACCAAGGGAATAGAAGGTGTGGAGCCTCATCTTGTTCATCTCTTGTACCTAATATAGAGTCTAGGAAACAGTAGGCACATTATAGACACTTAGTTGCATGCAGTGAACCAAGTTAAGTGGAACAAAATGATATAATTCTCAAGGAGAATATTACAGGCAAGAGATTTCCAAGTTTTAAAAGTGGAGAGAGGACCCTGTTTGAGGGAAAAGGTTAAAAATTCCTCCATCTATGGATAAAAAGGTACTTGAGTATGATGCTTACCACGCATTAACCACCAATGATACAAAGAGACCCATCAGAAGAGCACTCTCTTCAGGGTTTTACGCAGAGCAAGTTTAACATCCTTATTCCTCAAACTGTAGATCAAAGGGTTAAGCATGGGAACCACATTGGTGTAAAAGACAGAGGCAAATCTGCTCTGGTCCATAGAGCCAGGAAAAGAGGTTGTCAGATAAGTGAATGACCCCGACCCAAAAAACAGGGCAACGGCAATTACATGGGAGCCGCATGTGCTAAAGGCTTTGGATCTGCCCTCAGCAGAAGGAATATGAAGGATGTTAGAGAGTATCAAAGCATAAGAGATGAAGATGCTGATGCTGGATATTGTGATGACCACTCCAACAACAATGAAGAACACCAGCTCATTGACATGGGTGCTGGTGCAGGAGAGCTGCAAGAGGGGGAGAACTTCGCACAGGTAGTGGTCAACGGTGTTGGAATCACAGAAGGTCAGTCTCAGCATGCTTCCAGTGTGGGCCATGGCCCCAGCAAACCCTGTCACATACGAGCCAAACATCAGCAGAGAACAGACCCTAGGGGACATGGTGACCGTGTATAGCAGAGGGTTGCAGATAGCCAAATAGCGATCATAGGCCATTGATACCAACACATAGCACTCAGAATTGACAAAGAAACAGAAGAAAAATAGCTGAGTCATGCATCCCGCAAAAGAGATGATATTTTCTGACACAAAAGCACTCAGCATTTTGGGGGTAAACACACAGGAATAACAGAGATCTATGAAGGACAAGTTGAAGAGGAAAAAATACATTGGGGTGTGAAGGCTAGAATTTAGCCCAATTAAGGTGATCAAGCCCAAGTTGCCCACCACAGTGAACACATAGAGCCCTAGGAACAGGAGGAAGAGGGGAAGCTGGAGCTCTGGTTGTTCTGATAATCCCGCAAGGATAAACTCAGTCACTGAGGAGCTGTTTCTCAGAGTCATTCTCTTCTGGTGAGTCACCTGGGAAACAGGGGACAAACACAGAGTTATGACAGGCACAACATGACTACTGGAAGAAATTTCTAGAAGATAAGCCAGTGGGTGAATGTCCACTCTCCTTTCTTCCCTCATCTATATCCCTGCCCACTCCCCACCCCACCCCCTGCACCCCCTGTAAGCTATTGACACTGTGCCTGTGACAGTATCGCAGATGCCCCGGGCTGATCATGAATTCGAGCTAGAGTCTGTTAGCACAGGCAGCAAGAATTCTGTCCCTGCTTAAGAGATGAGAAAATGGCATACTGGAATTGGCTACCCAAGGACCTCCAGAGAGACACCCCAGGAGCTAGGAGTACAACCTGGGCCCACTGCTCAGGCTCTGAGAGAGAGAAGATCCATTGCCTCATTGTGTCCTCCCACTCTCTGCTTCCCTTTCCCAGCTAGATACTGGGGTCCCTCCTGGAGAGAAAGCTGAGAGTGTCTACTGCCCCTACCAGCTCTGCACATCCCACCTGCCTCCTCTCTGCCCCTTCATACCAACTCACCCCAGGATCAGCGTTGAGAGCAGAGAAGGGATGGATACTCCCAGAGCCCTTGGTTGTGGGTGTGAAAGAAAACCATCAGGAAAGACCTTCTCCCTGGCCCCCCTCAGTGTGGGGCCTTATGCAGCCTCTTTTTCCATTAGCCAGAAAGAGAAAATGTAGCTGCTAGCAGGGAAAGCAGACAGCCGTGCACGTTAACTCTTCTGATTCCTTTGGTGCTGGGAGTCAGAGCTTTTACAGACCCCAGGCTTCAAGGTGCTTGAGGAATAGACCGTGGCTCCTGTTTATGGATTTTCCTGGATCATCTCAAGCAACTTCAGGGGGGAAAACTAGCAACTCCCATTTTGACCAGACCCCAGCTGGCATATCACAGAGAACTTTAAGCTGCTTGACGATCTCAGGGACCTGATTAGACACAGTCTCCCCTGGGAATTTCTCTGAGATCTGTCTCTGTAGGGAATAAATTACACTGCCTGTTTATAGCCTGGATTGTGGTGTTTACCTAGCATCTTGACAGCAGGTGTTCTACTCAAATTCCCCTTACTCTGGGATTTCACATCATTCAGTGCTGAGTTTGGGGGCTCATTTTTCCTCTCTCATTAACTCTTTGAGCCTCAGTTAACTTTAAGGGAGAATAGCCCCCAATTTAGCCTCTACTTCCAAAATTTCATAGAAAACTTTGAAAGTAGCACCAAGGGGGGAAAAAGGTCAGATCAGATCTACAGAGAGCACCTCAGTAAAATGTTTCTGAGACCATGAGCTGCTCGGAACAGTGAAGAAGCCACACCACCTCCACCACAAACACCACCTACTCTCAGCTCTAATAAGGGCTACAGACAGGCCTTTACTATATATGAGGAGATTAAAATATCACAACACATATGCAAGGAAACACACACACACACCCCTGCATGGAGTTACTCTATAGGCGTGCAGGACTAAGGTATAACGGGAAATGTATCTGAGGGTTTAATCCTGCCATTCTTCGGATGACAAAGCTCTCTCCATATGATCTGCTACATGAATATTTTAAGAAACATTCAAAGATGTGTGAGCATCTGCATTTGTAAGTTTCCACTGAGGCTGCCTAAAGTAATCCCAGTTTTCCTAGGATGGTCCTAACTTACACTCATTATCCCTGTATAATTATTGTATTAACAGCACACCCTTCACTCTCAGAAGTGTCTAGACTTGGATAACAAATTATATGGTCACACTACTACAAAGAGCAAAAGCAGCTCTTGAGGTCCTCTGGCCCCTGCAGTCTCCTAATCCCACTGACTTCTATCTCCTGTCTAACAGTCTCTGTCTTTCACCCTCCTTGCTCTCAAGGTCTTCCTTACCTGAACTGACCCTTCTGGGCAACCAATACTATCTCTTCAGTGGACCCTGGCTTAAAAACTGGGAAGGGCAGTAACTGCAAGCTGCTTCTGATTTATATCTAGCCAAAAATCCTAAAGCAAAAAAACACAAACACGAGCTACCTGCCTATAATAGGTGAAAAGGAAAAATAAGAAGAGAGGAATTGCATTGGTACAAGGAATAAACATTAGCACATTGTTGTATATTGCTGTATATGAGTAAAATAAGTTGGTTGGCAGTATTTAACAAACTTGGACATATACATAACATTTTGACCCAGCATTCTACCACTAGGTGCATACCCAATAAAAATAAGTACACGTGTTTATCTCTTTAGGTAAACATGCCAAGAATGTTCATAGCAGCATTATACATAGTAACTCAAAACTGACAGCCCACATGGCAACCAACTATAGAATGAACAACAAATGGTAGAATATTAATAAAATAAAATTCCATATTTCCATGAAAAATAATGACACAGATGTCACATGCACATTAATGGAGCAAAAGGAGCCAAGCACAAAAGAGTGCATACTTTATGATTTCATTTATATAAAGTTTAAAACCAAGAAAACTATGGTGTTAGAAGTCAGACAGAAGTTTCTCCTGGCTGGGAAGAAAAGGGCTGTTGCCTGTAAAGAAATCTGGAGGGCATTTCAGGGTTGCTGGCAATGTCTGGTTCCAACAGGGGTGCTGGTTATACAGATGTGTTCATTGTGCAAAAATTCACTGAGCTATATCCTTATGTTGCACTTAAATAAAAAGTTGATTTAAAACATAAGTGGAGAAAAAAATATATATCATCCTACTAAATTAGTTTAAGACTAAAATTACTAAACAGCTTTGAGCCATAATTCCTTCATTTGTAAAATGGGTATTTACTGACCTGACAGCTCAATATAGTAGAACATGCAAGAAAAATAACACCATTTTTACTTCTTTTCCATCTTGTGTCCCTTAAAATAAAAACCTGTTATATTTTTCTTATATAAAAAGAGGAAATCAAGAGGAAAGAATTAATGCATATGGAGCAACTACAGAGTGCCTGGCATTATGCTGGATGTTTCCTACTGTAATATGATGTTTCTAACAACTATACAATGTATATGTGTGTGGCAGATTGTATTTTCCAAAGATGGCCATCCCAACACATACCCAACACACATGCTCACACATATATATATCTTGCATTCCACATGCTCTTGGTATAATAGGACTTACACTCCTCCAATCAAGAGATGGGGTCTATATTCTCTCTTAGACAGGGACTTGGGACTTCTTCAATACAGTATGGTGGAATTGATGCTACGTGACTTCTAAGGTTAGGTCATAAAAGGATACAGCTTTCTCCTAGCACCCATTCTCCTTTCTCTCTCTCCCCTCCCACCCCCCATTTATTTCTCTTTTGTCATCCCCTAGTCTTCAGGACAGTCAGGACAGTCAAACTCTCTGGCTTTGTCTCAAGATACAGTCACTTAATGCTATCTATAGGTTCTTGGAAAGTGCCACTTTAAGTGCAATGATACCCAGTACACTGTAATAACTTAACTCCTCTTTATATCAATCAACCTGTGGTAAAATTAGTCTTGTTATACAGTACATCATTTTGCTTAAAGTGACAGTTTCCAAGAACCTATAGATGACATTAAGTGAGAACTTACTGTACCCTACAAGGCAGCAAGTTTTTGGTCATTTGTCCAGTGTTGATAGGAACAGAAACCCTTCAGGGCCTGCAAGCTAGTGGGTGGACATCGGAAAAGTCCTGCAGGGAAGTGGCCAGAAGAATCTGCAGTGCGGGGCCGGATTACTCAATCCAATTCTCTCTTGCTACCCAGGAAGTCTCTTTCCAGTTCCATATTTGGACAATGTTTTTGAGATTTGCTTTTATGAAGAAAATAGGCATTTCTTTTTAGTACATATAAATTTTTACCACCTGCATTTTCCCTTCCTGAATTACATTTTAACAGATGTGTAGCAATGATCCAGCAATGGAAGAGAGAGAAAGAATTTTCTGTTCATTAGGGTAGAAGTCAATGTATTCATCATCCAATAAATATTTACTAAGGCCAGTTGTTTCTAGCAATATTGCAAACTTCTTATTCAGAAAGATTTCTCCTGAGAAAACAAAACAAAGAATTCTGGATGAAATATAAAAAGCATCTATTTATTCATGTTTGAGCTGGCAGAAACTAAGTGAAAATCTGTGAGAGCAAAAGAGAAAATATAAGAAAGTCAGGATTTGCAGGGACACATGAGCAGTGGACCTGGAGTTTACCTCCGAGGACTCGTGGATTCCTGGGGGCCCAAAGTTAGGGTTTAATTAGTTCCCTATGCAGGATATGAGAGATAAAACCTGGAACTTTAAGCAGGTTGGGATTTTGGAACCATGATTGACTCATGTTACTGACTCCCCCAAGGGAAACATCATCAGTGGTTAAACAAGAGGAAGAAGAAATGCCCATGGAAGGAGCGCCAAGAAATGTATCTGACTTGGCCTTGGCTCTAGATGGGTGGAAAAAGACACAAAATGTTTCCTGACAATTTCTAACCACTTGTGTGTGTCAGGTAAAAATTCACATTACATATATTACAACAAGAAGTCCTGTCTGGAGAATACAATTGAAATCCAAATATCAAAGAATTTCTCCAGATAAATATTGAAGGATCATGCGCTCATGATGAAAATCACTAAACAAATACAAAATAAGCCACCATGAACACGAACCACTTAAATAATAAAACACAAACCACGTACCTAACCAGACCTACAGAAGCACTAAGCTTGTCAGGGACAAAATGCAAAATAAATGTATTTAATATGTTTAAAGAAATAAAAGAGCAAATTAAAAATGTAATGAAGGGACCATCAAAATTGAAGAAAGGCACCATCAAAATTTTAAAGAATCAAATAGAACTCTTAAAAATAAAAATATAATAATTGAAATTAGGATCTCTCTGAATCTGTTAGTCTATTAGACACAAATGAAGAGAAAGTAAATAAACCGGAATGTTGAGCTGTAGAAATTGTCCAGAAGCCAGCATCAGTGTGAGAGAGACTATGAATTAGAAATATAATTTTAAAAATGCAGAAAATGTAGAAAAAAGAAGGTCCAACAGATACAAGCATTTAACACTTTTAGGCCCTGTGTTTTGCTCTAAAAGTAGGGCAACAATCAAAACAGACACAGCCTCTGAACTTTCAAACATACAATCTAGATGGAGAGAGCTAAAATAAACAGATACTGGCACATAACTAGAAACGCAGTAAGTCTGCCAGGGAGAGGTCATGGGAGCTATGAAACCACTTAACAAGCAACCCTACTAAGTCTTGAAGGTCTGAGAAGGCCTCCTTAAGGAAAGGAAATTCAGTTTTAAAACTAAAAAGGAAGCATAGATAAAAATCATTGTTTGTGATGGTGCTTGAGGAATTTGCCCCTGTGTGAGCCTTGGCTAGAGCTGGGACTCAGCCTCCTTCTGTGAGAGCTCCCCAGAAAACATTAGATGGCCAGATGTTCCCATGCAGGACACTTGGGCTTGTGGCAAGTGACAGGAACCATTTATGTTGCATTTTGGCAAAGACAAAGAAAAACAAAAAAATCTCCCAATCAATAATAAATGTCAGGTGCTGGTGATGCCAGCAGAACAACCAGCACAGCCTAACCAGACAGTTGTGGGGTGTAACTTGGCTGCGATTCTGCCTGCCTAGCTCCAAAAGCTGGTTCCCCAGCCTGCTGTAAGATTCTGCAAACTAACCCATTTCTTGCCAATTAGCTTCTTTTTTGCTAAAGTTAACAGAATCAACATCTGCTGTTTGCAGCTAAGATCCCTGGCTGGTTCAATATGGACCAGAGATTAAGAGGGCCATGAATAGGGAGTAGAGACAGGGAAAGGATCCCAGCAGTGGGGCAACTTTCTCATCTCCCTGTGACAAAGGCAGACACACTCCCCACGATCATCTTCAAAGACAGGTGTAACAACTCCCCCCCTCCAAAGTTTTGCTCTATTTTGAATGATTCTCCCCTCCAGGAACATGTTGTTTGCATGTGGTTTGGGGAATAAAATGAACAAGCATCCCAGATTTGAGAAATTGCTATTCTTCATAAACTTGTAACAAAGTTTCTAAAACCTTTAATTCTTCAATGATTCCTATTTCCTTAATAAGCTAAATTATGCTACTTAGTGGAATGAATATAAGTTTTGCTAGCTAAATAGAAATGCAGTCAATGAATTATCTGGACAGCTTTTTAAAATGTGGGTCATACAAAAATAAAATAAAATAAAAGGGATTATGCTTAACATCCAAGGAAGATAGTGGATCAATAATCACTTTTATAGAGGATTAAACAGTGTGTGTTAAATTAGTCAATGTTACGTAGTATTCTGTTTCTTCATGTGCTTTTTATTGGCTCTGAGATACTATGTATTTATTTGTTTATTATTTCAGAATATTATGGGGGTACAAACGTTTTGGTTACATAAATTGCTCTTATATAGTTTTGAGTCAAGGTGTGCCCATCCCCTAGATAGTGTGCATTGTACCCATTAGGTATGAATTTACCCATCCCTTCCTCCCCTCTCCCACCTGCTTGATTTCCAATGAATGTTATTTCCATATGTGCACATAAGTGTTGATCAGTTAGTGCCAGTTTAATAGTGAATACATATGGTGTTTGGTTTTCCATTCTTGTGATACTTCATTTAGAAGAATGGTCTCTGGTTCACCATTTTTTATGGCTGAGTAGTATTCCATGGTATACATATACCACATTTTCTTAATCCACTCATGTACTGATGGGCACTTGGGTTGTTTCCACACCTTTGCAATTGTGAATTGTGCTGTCAACAATCAAGTGCAGATGTCTTTTTTATAGAACATCTTTTGTTCCTTTGGGTAAATACCCAGTAGTGGGACTGCTGGATCAAATGGTAGTTCTACTTTTAGCTCTTTGTGGTATCTCCACATTACTTTCCACAGAGGTTGTATTATTTTTCAGTCCCACCAGCAGTGTATGAGTGTTCCTATCTCTCCACATCCATGCCAATATTTGTTGTCCTGAGACTTTTTGATAAAAGCCATTCTCACTTGAGTGAAGTGATATCTCATTGTGGTTTTGATTTGCATTTCCCTCATGATTAGAGATGTTGAGCATTTTTTCATATGGTGTTTGTTGGCCATTAGTCTGTGTTCTTTTGAAAAATTTCTGTTCATATCCTTTGCCCACTTTTTAATGGAGTTGTTTGATTATTTTATTGTTGATTTGCTTGAGCTCTTTATTTTTTTTTAATTTTATTGGGGGAAAACTACAAAACATTTACAGTACAATGTTTACAGTCACAATTTGTAGTGAGCTGATTTCCCAAAATATATTACCACTCAAGTTGACTTATCTTGTTACATTCAAAAACCTACT
>CAUYRT010031963.1:0-37025 GCA_963574885.1 Lepilemur ruficaudatus | reverse complement strand
GTGAGATCATCTGGGAGTGCAAGCATATTGAGAAGAGATGTTGTAGGACTTAATTCCAGGGCACTGCATAGCAGGAAGAGAACCTAGAAAAAGTGGTATCCCTAAAGTAGAGGAAGCAACTGTCCCAATTTGCCTGGGAGTTTCCCAGTAAATGGGATTTTCAGAGGCTGGGACAGACTGGGACAATGAATTTCCCTCCTTGGGAGGAAAGTATTTCAAGAAGGAGAAGGTGGTCAACTGTGTCCAATGCTGTAGATAAACCAAGACTGAGCAAAGACCACTGAATTTGGTTACATAGAAGTCTTGGGTGACTTTGACAAGACTTGTCTGTTGTGAACAGCCACATCGATGTGAGGACCACCCTCCCAGGTGTAAACATGCATGAGGAAACAGGTGCACCACCTGGAGACATCATGCCCCTTTTCCATACCCACCAGACTGGCAGGAAGCCTCTCCAGGGCTGGAACAAAGGATCCAAGTCCTTTGTAACTGTGTGATTTGGGTCATTTAACCTTCCTGCTTTCAGCATCCTTATTTATGAAATATTATTCAGATTTTTTATTTGAGTCAGCTACCACTATGCTATCTGTATACTACATTGTGCTGCACAGATTAATTTTAAACAGTTATTGTTCTGGTGTGTCAGAATTTTCCATTTCAGAACAGGGAATCTTACTCCCTGTCAGGAGAAATAGACTTTGATATACATTAAGGGACGAGGGAAAGCTCAAACTTGCTTACTTTGAAAAATGAATATTTGGCTGTGGATAATTTAAGCTTTTAGGTTATTTGTAATCTTTTTTGTGTAATTCTAGTCTATTGACCAGAACTCTGAAAAACATAACTAAGAAGACTGCACAAGTCTTCACTAGAGAAGTGTTAAAATATGCTTGAGGGCAGTGGCCAGGTTTCCTCTGCCTAGTGTCTGATCCCTGCCGGACCTGTCATATTTGTTGAATGAATGAAAGGAGGTGTATCAGTTAGAGTTCAACCAGAGCTGCAGAACCAGTAAGGAGATACATATACATGTGTATGAAGGCATTCGCTTACCCACTGGTGGTGGCTGGCTGAGCAAGTACAAGATCCACAGGGCAGATAGGAAGGAAAGATCGCAAGCAGGCTGGAACCACATGGACATGAGCTGAAGCTTAGAGTCTCTGAACTTTAAGAGAGCCTCTACCTTCTGAGAAAAGGCTTCCAACTGGGTGAGTCAGGCACACTCAGGATAATCTCTCTTTTGATTAACTGAAAGTCAACTGATTAGGGACTTTAATTACATTGGCAATATCCCTTTACAGAAGCACCTATATTGGCGTTTGATTGTATGACTAGAAGGTGTGTGTGTGCTACAGAGTGGCTGCAGCCTCAGTTCTGTCCTGCAGCTCTAGCAAGATGAAATTCTTGCAGCCCACCCAGTCTAGAAACATTAGAAAGAGAATCTGGGGGAATGTAGTTCAGCCTAGCTACGTTGACATGTCTTGAAGCCATCACACTAGGTAAAGCCTGGTTTAGGATCATTTGCAGTCTTAAATATTTTTGTTTGTTTATTTTATTTTAAAAGGGAGTTTTTTAATTGGATGTTTATGTTGATTTTTTTCTTACTGTTATTACTTATAACAAATGGTATACACAGTATGATAATACATGGTGTAAAGGTGACCTTTTTGATATTATGTTGGATCATACCATTTAAACTAGTCTTTGGTCTCTACTGGCTAGGTGGCCACATACAGTTCAACAGCTCTGCTGTTAATTTTGAAAACAAAATAGTTAATTTTCATGTTTGCCTTTTAAGCTTCTAAGGGCCCTTGGACTGATCTTAGAATATTTCCCACCCCCTGCCACCCCCATTCCCAAACTTCATCCCTGTATAAATGCACTGCCACTGTAACTCTCTTAAATGTTTGTTTCCTTCATTTGCTTATCATGGAATAGGCATACGTATATGTGTTTGTGTGCTTATGTATGTGTGTGTTTTCATTGCCTCCTAGTAAAACCTACTCTTGAGATTTAGACATCAGATAATTTAGAGAACAGAAATCTTTCTTGATTCCTGGTTATTGTTTGAATTTGCAGGAGGAACAACTGCTCTGAGGCCAAGCTGGGGTCTCCACCCACTTGCCAACGCAAGACTAGTTTACATCACATTTGGAATGACCAGTTTCCTCCCACTTTAGTTTCAGTATAGAAAGGGTAAAGGAGACAAACTATTAAATGCCACCTCGTGAGTGGTGCTAGCACTATACTCAGTAATTCCATCGTTACTGGCTGTGTTTACAGTCTGTTCGGTCCAGGACTAGATTCAGACCTCAGGAGTTTATGACCTTGTCATCAACTGGGTATATTGTGCTTGGCACATTGCCACAAAGTTAGTGCTCAATGATGATACTATGCTCTTTATCAAATCCCTTCTGCCAAATGCATGATTTACATGTGAAAAGGTTGCAGACGTCCCCATGTCATGGTGGATGAGAGTGCAGCTGCATGAGGGGCTCCCTATGCTCCCCTGTATTCCTAACGCCTGACTCTGACTTGAACTCAGGAGATGCTCAACAAATAATTGCTGAATGACGGAGTCAGCCCTCCTCTTCTCCCTGGATAGTTTGTCCTGTAGGTAACAGGTGCTGCTATCAGCCAAGTTTTCATCGTTTGTGGCTTTGAATTTCAGGGACATGACAAGTATTATACTCTGGCTAGAACTGATTTTTTTTTCTCCCTAATAATTGCACATAAACTTCATTTCCCTGAGGCTTCTACCTACTAGTTATTACTGTCCATTTCACCTTGGTTCAAATTGTGCTTCAATATAATTTTTAAGTGTATATTTTCAGTACCTCTGCTTGAGTAATTGATAGTCTTCATAATAAATTTCCATTTATTATCACTTTATTTATTTATTTAAGTATTTTATTATTACTTTGAATAGCCAGTCTCATGAGAAGCTCAGAGTGGGTCATGGTAAATGTATTTTTTGACTTGCTTCCAAACACACTATTGCCTAGTGTTTATTATTTCAGAAAATACAGATTCCTTGAAAGGCCCACAAAGGGGAACAATCAAAATCGTAGTTGTTAAGAACACAGACAAAAAGAAAAAAAAGAACATGAGCCTGCCTAGGTTTGAATTCCAGATGGGCTACTTCCTAGTTGTGTAATCAAGGGCAAATTATTAAATCTCTAGCCCTCATTTCCTCATCTGTAAAATGGGGATGAGCATCCTAATCTGAAAATCTGAAATCCACAATGCTCCAAAATCCAAAACTTTTTGAGCACCTAAATGACACCACAAGTGGAAAATTTTACACCTGACCTCATGTGATGGGGTCAAAATACAATCATAACTTTGTTTCATACACAAAATTATATTGTATAAAATTACCAGGCCATGTGTATAAGGTATATATGAAACATAAGTCAGTTTTGTGTTTAGACTTGGGTTCCATCCCCCAGATATCTTGTGTAAATATTCCAAAATATGAAAAAATCTGAAACCTGAAACAATTCTAGTCCCGGGTATATTGGATAAGGGATACTTAACTTGTAATAAGAATGTACACCTCATAGGGTTCCAGTGAGGATTAAATGAGATAATGTATACAATGGCCTAGTATAATTTCTTTGCACATAGTAAGTGCTCAATAATTATTAGTTCAATAGGTATAAACTTTACAATAAGAAGACTGGGTTGCAAAAAATGCAATTTTCCTTTTTTCCTATAGAAGTCATTTCAATCCCTGACTCTAAACTATTCCATGTGTGGTGGTTGGGTGGGGGCAGGGGAATGGAAGAGTCTACTTTCTCCTCTGGAGTTGGTCTTACATAGGTGTCTGTGGCAGATTTACTGGTTCTGTGCAAAGATGAGGCCTGTTGTTCCCTCTGGCAGAGTTCAGCAGTGCCCGATGGCACACTCAGTCCCTACCTGGCTACTGCATAGGCTGATCTCTGACTTCTTTAGCTCCTGCTGGTCCATGTTGCTTCATTTTGAGAGGCACCCTTGTGAGGACTATGGTTCTCTCCTCAACTGGCCTCCTGATCCCTGGTCAGAATCAAGGGAAATTTCTCTGTCCTTTCTTGTATCACCTGGGAGCTCTGGGGGACTTGGGGGTGCTTTGCTGTCAACCACTATGGTTGTCCTGTTGCTTCTCTTCTGTCCCTTTTTGCCCTGGTATAGGGATTATGTAAGTCAGCCACCTCCAAGAACCCCAGACAGTCACTCATGTCCTCACCACCATTAGGGACGGCAAGGGTGTCCCAAGGGCCAGGCAAGCCACATTTCCATTCTCTAATCTTATTTCCTTTTGCTTCTTCAGCAGCACCTTGTTTCTCCTCTCCAACATGAAGCCCTTACTGGTGTGTGGTTTCAAAGGGATGAAAAACCGGTTTTGTTAGCACTTCCTTTTTGGATCTGTACTTCTCTCACTTCAAGGCAGTACAAGTCAAGAATCTGGGGTGTTTGTTTTGTTGATCCATTTCCAGGTAGAGGTACAGGGAACTGCCCCTCTTGGGCTGGTGACCCAAATAGTCTGCCATAAATTGATACTCTATAGGGCTACTGCTATGATTATTATTTATTTTATTACACAAATCTACTTAATCTAAGTGATTCTTTTACTTCCTTAAGGCAGCGGTTTCTTGGTCTTTGGATTTCACAGAAATGAAAAAATATTTTGTTTGGGGACTGACAAAGGGTTGCCAACTTTTAATTTTATCAACTAAAAAAATCCTTAAAATTGTCATCTATTTCTACCATTTCTTTTAGTCCCTCCCTCCCCGAAAGTGGAAGGATAAAATTGAAGAGCAAAAAGCAATTCTTTTAAACTGAGTAACTTTAACCATATGAAAACTCAGCAAATTGCCCTGAGTTTGCTCATGGAGCTGCAGTTCAGTGAAAATTCCTTCCAGACTAGCACCAGTCAGCCCTGCGACATTTGAAAATCACTGTCTTGGAGTGTTTCCACCACTGAGTCTGGTTCATTGTCGGCTGTGATTATGTATGAAGTGCTTTCGAGAACCAATCTATAGGATAACTCAGGCCAAAGGAAACACTCTGCCTAAATACTCAGCCAAAGGAGTGTTGGGTTTGCCTGAATTTCTGGAAAATTGCCTTCATTCCCTACTTCACTGTATCTGGGTAAATAAAACATGGCCTCAGAGAGCTGTTGCTGGAGAAATTATAAAAATTCAGCAAAGCCTTGTGATCTCATTTTGGATCTCCTTAGGATTCCTCATCAAGCTGCAATTACAGAGAGAAAAATTCTGCCTTGGGGTATGATTTTAATTGCTCATCGTGTTATGACTTGACTTTCTGTGCTGCGTTTCTTTCCGTATCACTGCTTCTGTGTTTGACAGCTCCTCCAGAGTCACTTCGTTTTACACTAAGAGCGAAGTACTAAGTCGAAAGGCAAGGCAAGCACCTAGGACTGTTGCCTTCGTGCTTTTACCAGAAAACTGTGTGGGAACCAACTTTTTCCTTTCTCTATCCCTTCAGCCTCAGTTCTATGACCCCGTGGAGCCAGTGGACTTTGAAGGACTTCTGATGACACACCTGAACAGCCTGGATGTGGAGCTTGCCCAGGAGCTGGAAGACTTCACCAATGACGACTTGGAGGTGGTGTTCACGCCAAAGGAATTTAGGACTTTGCAGCCCTCTCTGCCGGAGGAAGGGTAAATCTTTTTCTCAAAATGTAGATGGGGTTGTGACTGTCGTGACTGTTATTGGTGAGGGGGGAGATGCCCTGGATCTGAACTTCTTTTAAAATAATAAAATTACCCAATTCATTAAGATGTGTGGGGCAACTATATGATACTCACCTAGGTATAGGTAGCTTTCAGATTAGCTTGGCCAGAGGCTTTGAAAAGCTGTGTGGAGACTAAGGGATACAGTGGGATGAGACAGAATGCTCAAGAAGGGTTAAAAGTGCAGGCTGTGGAACCAGACTGCCTAGGTACCAGCTCAGTAACCTTGGGCAAGTCACATGACCTCCCAAAGCCTCAGTTTCTTCATTTGTAAAAATGCCAAGAGCTTTCATAAAATCCATTCAGAAGCATTTTATCTGCTTCCATGTAAGAGACTGGATCAAGTTAGAAGGTCAGCCCACATTTATTGGGCATCTACTCTGTGCTGGGTATTGGAATAAAAAGATGAATAAGACAAAGTCCCTTCCCTTGAAGAAGGTGTTTTCCAGTGGAAAAACAGTAGGGAAAACTGTAGAGTGAATATGTGGACAGATACTTAATTCTTGAGTTTCTGCAGGGGGTTAGTCTATGTGTTTATAGATTCAGGCATTAGCTCTTAGTATCAAACTAACTATGAAATTATTGCTAAATGAAACTCCTAGTGCTTCCATAGAGTAAAAATCAATGCCCCTTTGGAGGTTTAGGATGAACTTTTATTTGCTTTCATTTTGAAAGCAAAATTAAGATTCACATCCTCCTGGACATTCTCATCTTCCCCAAAAAGTACCAGAAAGAAGATCATGAAACATAGCCCCTGTCCTCACCACTCTGAGGTATTCTAGTTCCATTTGGATTTTATTTCATATAGCTTAAGGAGGCTGGATGACAGTGATGTGGGATTACTGTGACCATCCTTGTTCAGACAGTTCTCATTCACATAGGAGAGCTGACTATGTGTGCAACTCTAATGTGAGAAAGATATTCATTTCCCAGAAAACAAAAACAATTATCGTCCTTGAAAAACATTTTTCCCCATTGTCAGTCCATTTATTCAGCTGTGACTTTAATATAGGTAACACCTATTATTTTTACTCTTAGTAAAGTATCACTTACTTTTATTTCTTTCTGTAAAATTTATGGTTAATTGTCTTCAAACACTGTCAGAATCTTGGAAAAACCTGTTTAAAATACTTACAATAAATTTAGAGGAAGGAGGATTTGTTTTTAAATGTGATAAGGAAGGTTATTTTTACTTAGCATCAATTTTTGAATATACTACTGTCTCATCACCATAATTTATAGCTAACACATTATCTATCTGATGACTTTAAAACAACCTTTATTATTTCAATTGTTGCCAAAAAGTCTTCTGTATAATTAAAGCAAGGGATGGTATCATTGTCGTCATCAGAGTGAACAATAAGTGACTCCTGTTGAACGCCCTCTGCCTAGCCCAGAACTTTGTGTTGAGCTGAGATGGCATGCAATTATAAGCATAACCTCTACAGGTGAGCTGCCTTGTGCAAGGATTCAAGTCCCTGTTCCACCACTTACTGTGTGACTTGGAATAAGAGCCTTATTATCCCATTCTTATGTGAAATGAGAATAATAGTAGTGCCTGCCCTATGGGGCTGATTGAAAATTAACTGGGTTAATACATGTAAAGTGGTTACATCAGTGCCTAATGCACAGTAAAATGGTACATGTGTGAACTTTCCCATATAGATCTTATTGTGTGCCAGATTCTTCTAAGCACTTTGCACACTAACTTATTTACAACTCTTTAAATGGGGCACTCTTCTTATTGTTACCACTTTAAGGTGACAAAACTGAGGCAAAGAAGGCTTGACTGACTGGCTCAAGGTCACATAGCTACAAGGGATTAAGCTGAGAATTGGGCAGTTAGGGCTAGACCACATGTCTAACCTTTACTATATTTCATCTAATACTAATAGTAAGTCCACAGGTAGGTACCATTCTTATCCCCTGTTTACAAACAAGAAAATTAACATTTGTTTATCTCTAGTACTAACTCATCTGCAACAACAGCAAAAAGCTAGCATTGTTCTTTCTGATCTCAAGACTCTGAAACACTAGCAGAGTGTCTCTCACGGTGCACTCCTAACCAGGTAGGACAGAACCACCAAGTTCATGACCACCGGCCAAAGCCAGTGTCTACAAATTCATCAAAGCATAAGACAACTGTTCTTCTTCTTGGCTTTCAAAAAGGAGAACGTGGCTGGGCGTGATGGCTCATACCTGTAATCCTAGCACTCTGGGAGGCCGAGGCGGGCGGACCGCTCGAGGTCAGGAGTTCAAAACCAGGCTGAACAAGAGTGAGACCCCGTCTCTACTAAAAATAGAAAGAAATTAATTGGCCAGCTAAAAATATATAGAAAAAATTAGCCAGGCATGGTGGCACATGCCTGTAGTCTCAGCTACTCTGGAGGCTGAGGCAGGAGGATCACTTGAGCCCAGGAGTTTGAGGGTGCTGTGTGCTAGGCTGACGCCACGGCACTCTAGTCCTGGCAACAGAGTGAGACTCTGTCTCAAAAAGGAAAAAAAGAAGAACGTGCATGTCCTGACAAGGTTACACAAGTGCAAAAAATACGTCCAAATTACCCCTGTCAGAAATAGGCATTTATGCTTATTTTTCTTGTCATGTATCTGATTACAGCAAGTTCTACCTGTCTTGTGTCAGAGCGCCTTCAGGGATAGTTATAGTTTAACATGATTCTCTATAATAAAGAAAACCCACAAAGCATAAAATACCAACATGTTTATCTCATCAAAGTAAAATGCTATTGCCTCAGGAATACTTCAGACACTTGGAATGGGCAAGAACAGCCTTAGCATTCTCATTGATATGGATTTAAAACCATATTGCACTCCTTGGTTATGCTAAGGGATTGTTTTGTCATCTTTGCCCAGTAATAACATGTTTTTGTTCCATTTTCCATCTCATTAGGGTTGAACTGGACCCTCACGTCAGGGACTGTGTTCAGACCTATATTCGGGAGTGGCTGATCGTGAACCGGAAGTAAGTTACTTCCCCCCCCTTATATATAAATTTTTTTAAATTAATAGGCCTTTTTGCAATGGTTTTGGGTTTACAGAAAAAAATGAGTGGAAAGTACTGAGAATTCTCATATACTCCCTCACCATCTCACCCCCCCACCACACACACAATTTCCCCTATTATTAATATTAACATCTTGCCTTAGTGTGGTACATCTGTTATAATTGACAAGCCAATATTGATACGTTGTTAACTGAAGTCCACATAGAGTTCATTTTTTGTGTTGTATATTCTGTGTGTTTTGACAAATTTATAGTGACATGCATCTGCTTTTATAGCATCGTACAGAATAGTTCCACTGCCCTAAAAATCCCCTGTGCTCCACCTGCTCACCCCTCCCTCCCACGCCGGCAACACCCATGTTTTTTACTGTCTCTGTGATTTCACTTCATTCTTCCATGTCTCTTTGTGGTTTGGTAATGCATTTTTTATCTCTGAATAAGCTTCCATTGTATGGAGTGCCACAGTTTGTTTATACATTCCCTTATAGAAGAAGAAGGTTACATTTTAAACATAAACAATAGAGCCTTTTTGTTTTAATTTCATTCTGATGAATTCCTAAGGGGAAAAAAATAAGTGAATTGAAACTTGGCCTCAGATTCAAAGGTGGCATTTAAATTTTTGTGACCAAGAAAGAAACTGCTTGCTAGCCTTCCAGTAAAGGGCCTTTCTCTCGTTGGGTTAATCAAACCTGCTGTGACATGGTTCTGAGCTTATCCTCTTCCATGCCACTGACCTGGACAGCACTCTTTCATGAGAAACGCCTATGCACATGGAAATTCTCGACCTGTGTGGGTGTACGTGTTGGGCGGTGGGAGGGGACTGTCTGCAGTTAGTGCACACCCCGCTGGAGTCACATCAGAGAACCTGTGATGAGACATAAGTAGTTTGAGATTCTGATAGCCTCCCCTCTCCTGTGCTCCAGTAAGAGTTCCTGCTCTATGGGATAAATAATGAAAGATGTTGGGGACTGGGTTTTATCCAGTCCCTGGAAGTGTTCCATTGAATTTGTGCTGATGTTTTCTGGAGTAGTGTCAGTATGCATACTATTTTCAGTAGCTGAGAAAGAGAAAGCATCACCTGTAAAAAGTAATTAAGAGAAAGTTAGATGCTAATCTATCATCTGTTCTAATATGAATGGAAAATGAAATTTGAGTCATGTCAAATGAGATTATGCTTTGCTGATAATAAAAGATTTCAGAACAAGTTGTTCTCAAGTTGTTTAAATGTTATTGGAAGTACTTTCTGGATATTAAAGATCTAAAAAAAATCTGAGAAGTGTCCACAGAAAGGCCCATTTTGATACATTTGTTAATAGTTTTCAGATTTATTTTTTATTTAGGACCAGCACTTTTTCATTGCTAATGACAATGCAAGCTCATTGGAATATTCTTTTTTCTCTATCTTGTTCAAATTTAAAAAAAAAAAAGGACTCTTTTTAGAATATTCATCCTAGAAATTTTAGAAATTATAAGCAAACAAAACACTCAATTTCACTATAGACAGATAACCACCGTTAACATTTGATGTATAGCCTTTGAATTGTGTTTCTTTGTATATGTTTGTATACAAACTAAATAAGATTATAATACTATTTTTGTAACATACATCTTCAATTTTCACAGTAAGAGGTGACTATCTATGTTTGCTATTAAATATTCTTCCTCAACACCATCATTAATGATTATATAATGTATTTATACCAAAATTTATTTAACCAATTTTAATGTTAGATAACTCCCTGTTTTTCAGGTTTATACTTAAAAATGCAGCAACATCCTTCTCACTAAAATTTTGTACACATTTATGATTTTTTTCTTTGGAATAAATCTTTACAAGAGGAAAGTCTGTGTCAAAGGGTATGCACAAATTTAAGGATTTAGAACAATAAACCAAAGATTATTAATAATATATTCATGGATCCTCAAGAATATTGAATGTTATGATATATTAATATCCCCAATTTTATTTGTAAAAAGGCTGTCTTTTATCTTCTTTCCTTTGATTATTATATTAGGCATCTTTTTTCCATATATTTTTTGGCAATTTATAATTTTTTCCTGGGGCTCTGCTTATTTATGAAATTTGTACATCTCTGTTAATATGTTTGTCTGGTCTTGTTTATTTTTAAGAGCACTCTTGTTTGTTAAAGATATTAACCCTTTGTCACATATTATAAATTTTTTATCCAGCATGCCTTCTGTCCTTTAATATTGTTTATAATTTTTAACATTCAGAATTATTTATGTAGTTAAATCTATGCTGATATTTTTCCTTATGATTTCTACTTTTGGCGTCATGCTTAAAATTTAACTCACAAACCTATTATTATTTTTTAGAGTTTAGAATTAAAGTATTAACTCAGACCATCAGCCACTTGATTGTTGCTTCTGTTCCCTTATTTGTCTCCATTTTTTAAATCTTTTCTGTAGAAGCAATGATTATCCATATATTTATTCTGTGCAAATTTTTGCATTTTTCCCCATAAAACAAAGCAATATCTGCTTTAACTTTACTAGGGATGGGGACTGCCATTGGCTCAGATCTCTGCACACTTGTATAATGCACCAGTTCCCTTCCCAGAAATCAGCTAGTGGACAGTAGAAGTGTGCAACTTCAAAACTCACTGTCAGTTTCCAGCAACCTTTGACTAGTGTTTTGTTGAGGGAGCATCTTTTATTACCCCCCTGTCTGATTCTCTGGCACTCTGCATCTGATATTCTGTGAAAACTACAATTCCTAACGTACTCCTCCAAGGGATTATTCTGTCTCTATGTGTATCTATAATATTTTCTTTGTGGGGAGAATCCAATACACTATCGCCAGATGCTCTTCATCTCCCAACACCACGTAATATATTTTCAGCGCAGTTGTTTTCTATGAGTCGTTTCTATATAGTTACAGAAGGATGGCAGGAGAAGGGCAAGGATAAGGTGGTGGTCCAAATGAGTACAACCTGTGAGTGCCTTCATAGATGAGCCACCGCAATGAAGAAGAATTCAGATTTCTGTATGGACACTAATTGTTCAACGACTGGCAGGAAGGAAGGTATACACACCTTCCCATCTTTATCCAGTGAGTCCCCCTTTAGGGAGACCAAGTATGATATGCATCCTTCTCTCTCCAGCTCCATCTGAGCCACAGAGATTCTGTCCAGATTCAGGCATTAAGTGACATTAAGCTTGGATGAGTTTCCATTTTTTCTGTGTCTTCATAGGTGGTTTGCTAAGAAGTTGGAGGAGGATGCAATAGGGGTTGCCGGCCAATTATTAATCAGTGATTCATTATGTAGCTGTCCTTTGATTTTTTATTTTACATGCCAAATCATGTGTGCCTGTTTTGAAAGAAGTCAAGTAACATGGAAGTGCATTAAGTAAAAGGCAAGTCTCCTGCCTCACTCCTCGCCCGCTCCCTGCTCTTCCCTGCAGCTCACCCTTCACTGCACAAGGGTCAGCCATGTAGCTTCCAGGTCTCTCCATGCCCTCACAAATATATATGGCCATATATGTTTTTTACATAAAGACTCTTGTATTTATGTACGTAAATACATACATGTAAATACGTATGTATTTATATGTTATGAATATACATATAATGTTTTTTCAATAACATCTTTGACATCTTTCCATGTCAGAGATATATCCCGTTCTTTTGAAATGCTGCTTCATATTCCAAGCAAATATGTATAGGAGAATGTACCATACATTATTGAATCTTTCTCTATTAATGGGCATTTTAGTTATCTTCATTTTTCACAGTTATAAGTAATACTTCTGCAAACGTCTATGCACATTTGCCCTTACACAGGTGTGTGAATGTTTCTGAAGGTAGAAATGGAACCAGTGCACATGGTACATTCTGATAAGTACTGCCAAATTCTTCTCCAGAAAAGGTGTGCTATTTCGCTCCATTACCAAGCAGGCAAGAAATTATACTTTCCCTTCATAATATTCCTGCCATTGCTGGATATTATTGATTAAAATGAAATATTTAAATTCTTCCAATCTTATTCTAGTTATGATTTTAATTTGGAAGCTATTACACCTACTTTCTGAATAGTTTCGTGTCACTGAGTTTCTTTCTGTCTGGTATTCTAAAATCCCAGTTAAATATACACTTAACCATACAATCTGAAATCCTGCTCATAGGTATTTGCCTGAGTGAAATGAAAAGCTATTTTCACATAAAAATTGTATGCAAATATTTATAGAAGTTTTATTTATAATTGCTGAAAACTACAGACAACCCATATTATACTCAATTGGGTAATCGATAAGCAAACTCTGGCAAATCCAAACAATGGAACACTACTCAGCAATAAAATGCAACAAACAACTGTTACATGCAACAACATGCATGAATATCAGCTGCATTGTGCTAAGCAAAAGGAACCAAACAAAAAAGATAACTGCATGGTTCCATTTATATGATGTTCTACAAAAGGCAAAGCTATAGAAAGAAAGAGATAGAAAACAGGTCGCCAGGGTCTTGGAGTAGGGAATGGGGCTGACTGTAAAAGGACCTGGAAGAATTTGGGGGCGGTGCTGGAACTGTTCTGTATCTTGAGTCTAGTGGTAGTTACACAACCATATGAATTTGTCAAAACTCACAGAACTGTACTCTAAAAAGGATCAATTATAATTGTACTTCAAAAGCAATGGACAGAAATCTAGGAAGATGCCTGGCATTAAGTAATGACTCATTAAATGGAAGGTCTGTTACTTTGCTATGGCTTATTATACTATTTTATAGAATGGTGGTTTCTATGGAGCAGGAGTAAATGGATTCAAATACTGCCTCCACCACTTACTAGCTGTGTGACCCAAGCCCAATTGAGTATTTCTTTTTGCTTCAATTTTCTCATCAGGAAAATAAGATTTAGAATAGTACTTACCTCGTAAGTTTTGTCGTATACAATAAATTAATTAAAATATGTCAACTACTCAGAGGATTTCTTGACATTTAGTAGTAACTCAGTAGATACTAGCTATTGTTTATGGTATTTACTAAGTAGTAAATATCAGAAAAAGCACGACATTAGCATGTCAAAGGAATGAACAAAAACTCTGTCCCATACGTTTTAATGCACCGTGGGTGGAATGACCTGCCTTCCTTAATGAAGCCACTTTGCCATCCATGGACATGTCTTTGTCATCCAGAATCATGCAGTCAAACACTGATTTAGTTAGCTCTTTTATTCTCAATTATCTCCTTGCTGATATTACATTTCTCTATAAATATCTAGAGATAGGCTTTTACGCCCTTGCTATCTGGGATAATGGCTTTGAATTCCACTTAGGCGCAGAGGAGTGGAGTAATGGCCGCTCACGTTCCCTCCCACTCTCATCATTCTATAGGGCATTTGCCACTCACATTCTGTAATTGAGACATTTAAATCATGCAAATAGTGCTGCCCGTGAACGATAAAGGAAAGTTCTAAAACTTCTTTTTAACCTGATAGGGAAAGATTAAACAAACAGAAACATAAGACTCATTTCTTCTTTCCGGGGAAATGTATTTTCTTACTTGAAATGTTTATCTGTGTCACTTAGACTGGAAGATTCCTTGAATGAATTCCATTCTGTCTTTCATGTCTATAGCACCAAGTTTGGTGTCCTTGCTCTAAAAATAATAGCCCTTTTCTCTCCATGACTTTCGAAGTTGACTATTGGTTTAATGACTAGCGTGGTGCCATGTTGGCTTGTTTATCTCATCTTCTTTCCATATATTCTGTGTGCATTAATGTCTGATGACGTCCTTTGGGGGATAGTAAGTATTTTAAGTATTATTTCCTCTGTCGTTTTCTCTAAATGAAACAAAGAGGGACTAACTTCAGAACGTTTTTGCTGTCTTGGTGGAGAGCCAAACTCTTAAGTGATTAAACTTGTTTACATACTGTTTATTCTCGGTATACTGTCCGCGATGACAGCGAAACATTTCATGAGTGTTATGGGCAGCATCATAAAAGCCCTTAGACTTTGTCTCTCATTCAGAGTGATTAAGGTAATCCTGAAGGAAGGTCATGCTCAAGGAGAGCTGGGATATCAAGGAATGGGGTATCATCTGTTTTATTACTCCATATTTTACTCCCAGTGAACTGGTAAACAATTAAAATTCAAACACATCAGTGCATATAATTCAGTTACTCCCCAAAACATCATAAAAATGTCTCCCTGATCAATAATTGCTGAATATGACATGCATTTGTTGTGCTGGCTGTCAAGGTGCTTTGCTATGTGCTTTTTAAAGTGTGAAAAGCAAGCCAGGCTCATCAGCCTATGCAGGAACAAAGAGCAGCCCAGCTGTGGATATCACTGAGCCACTCTTGACCTGTGCGCACAGACTCCTTCCCCACCGATCCAGACACACTAAGGCTCTGCCCAGGCTCTGTTCACACGTGCCAGGCTGCCCCAGGCCGGGATGCCCTTTTCATACCATGTGGGTTCTGACTCCCCGTGCCAGGCAGTCCTTTTTAAGAGGATGTCCTCCTCACCCTGTTTGGGCTCCAGCTTCCCATTCTGGGCCTCGCCGGGTGCCCCCCACCCTGAGGCACAAATGGCTGTCTAGTTGTGAGGCACCTTAGGATGCTGGCACCAGGTTGTATGGGAACACGGGGAAGGAAAGAGGAGAGGGGGTGGGAAAGCGAAGGTAAAGGGAAGAGGAAAAGAAATGAACATATATTATTTTCTAATCCTCACTATAGGCCCTCAAAATGAGCAACATTTCACCCCATTTCACCCTTGAGGAAGCTGTGGCTCAGAAAGATTAAGTCACTTGCCCAAGGTCTCCTAGCTAGGACGTAAGGAGCCAGCATCTGAACCCAGGTCCTTCTGACTGTAGAACCTGGATTCTGTCTGCTCCACCACACTGCCTTGAAAGAGAATGCTCCCAGAATATGTTTAGCCTTTGGATTGTCTTCAAATGTGTAAGAATAGTGTTTTAAGAAAAGGAATACGGTTCTGGGAAGCAATAGCGTTCATTTCATGAAGATGGTTTTTCTAGCAGTTGGCCTCCTTCCCCATCCTTCTCCTGTCTGCACATAGGCTCAACAGGAACTCGGCTGTCTTTGACTCAGTCGCCAGGGCTGGGTACTGAGGCTGGGACTCTCTTGTAGCCAGCGGCACTGAGCCAGCAGTCGCACTACCTACCAGTGGTGGTTCTCTCTGCGGCCAGCACTTCTGGAATGAGTCATCTTGCCATGCTTGCCAACCCTTGTCTTCTCCTCCACAGCCAGCCTCACCCTCACTGCCGTGAGGGAGCTTTGCAACTTTCTGAGAATTTAAAACGGGGAAGTAGAAGCTAAACCTAGTATGAGGAAGGGGAGAGAAGTTTGCTCTGGTTTCAAACACACGGTCATGGAAGATGAAAGTCTTAATGCTTTCCATAGCAAAAACCCTGAAGGCTGACATACCTATCAGGTTAAGGTGTATATATTGTGAAATAAACTTTAAACACTATCCCGTTACTAACTTTTTTAATGCCCATTTGTCATTGGCTGTGGGGTGCAAACATTCTAAAAATGGAAGGCAGAAAAGAGAGCAAGCATGCATTTGCAAAAGATAGCCAAAGAAGCCAAATAAATTTCAGGTCCCTAAAAGTTAAGCGTCTTTTAATTTTTTCAGATATAGTGTATAAACTTTTCATCATGAATCTTAAAGCTGGGGAAAACTTCTTGGCATTCACTTCACGTCCATGCCTCACCCTATGAAGAAACAGAGGCATGAAGAGAGAAGTAATTTGAGGATGATGGAAGCAGGCGTGATATGTGTGTGTGTGTGTGTGTGTGTGTGTGATGTTCACTTGTAAGTAAACACTATTGGAAATAGGTGCATTTTACTATCAGACAAAAAATAAAGCTAAAGCAGATATAGTTCTGGTTGCTAAGGCTGCCACTCAAAAGGTCTTTAGCTAGGCTACTTCCTAATTTTTATTTCTGTGGCCTAAGAAGGTTTCCTTGTAAACAGCCATCTGATATTGAACCTTTGACGTTAATACCTTTTGCAGGTCCTAAAACAAGCAAAGGGTAAATACCAAAGTGTGAAATTTGAATTTTAACTCACTATTTGTTTTGATCTTAGAATGAATTCACGTTACGTGATTTCTTTGGTAATATTTCCCCTTACAACTGGATTTATCAGGAAAAATAAACACAGATTGAGTGTGTTGTCATTTGGGGTAGTATGATCTTAGGCCACAACCTCATATTTGCCTATATTTGCCACTACTTTGATTTGGTTTCCCTATCCCCCTCCAGATATTAGATCAGACACAGCATTTTTTTTTTATTTAAGCCCCTAGAGAGGGTCCAAAAACAGGCATTTTGTGGAATGCCTTTAGGAAAACCTGCCCACCCAGCACACATATACACGTTGCTGCCTAAATGTATGTTGGTGAGGATAACTTTTAAGAAGCTAGCAGGCTTATAAAATCTCAGGTAAGGATTTCTTTCAAAGAACTCTGTTAGTAGAAAATAAATCTTACAAAATAATTTTGCTAATATGCATTTCTACTCTTTTTTACTGCTACCGTTTGCACACTTAGAGCAACTGGAACCAAAATAATTTTCATAAATAGTTTAAATAGTTATTACTTCTGAGGACTTGCTTAAAAGAGCCTCCAGAATACTTTTTGTTCATTGATGTTTATCAACAATATAGTTTGTATTTTAATTTTTGTTTGTTTTGCTGGTGTTTAGGAATCCCAAACCAGAAACTATTCTGGATATTTTTCTCAAAATCCTTTTTAAATATTTAGTCTTATTTTCTTATTCAGAATATACTTTTTTCATTTACTTATTTTTTTCATTTCCCCAGTTTGGCCTGCTTTTTACCCAGGCCTATCGATACAGGTTTGGGTCAGGGCAATTCAGATGGCCAAGAGATATGGAGAACGGCCAGTTACAGTCTACTTTGTCTTGAATTAGTCACCGAGCTGATCATGTCTCTTTTCTAGGTGGTTTCTTGTCTCATTTTGCTCAAAACAAATTGCTTGACTTCAGAGCACAGTAAAATCCAGGGAGAGAGTCCCATTCTCCCTATGGATGACACTGGCACATCTTATTCTTTCTTTAATTGATTCAAGCAATTATCAAACACCTGCTCTGTGGGTGCCACTCCCTCCCTCCGACACCCCTTCCTTCCAAGGAGTTACATATTCTGTATTGGATCATGGCTAGTAGCTCTCCTGCATTTTTTGCTTCATCTGTCTGGCATTCGATCTGCCCAATACATTCTGCCCTCATTTCATGTCCCTTTACCCGCTTGCCCAGTGGTTTTTCTAATAGTGCGGGAAATCAAACAAAACGGTGCATGTTTGTGCATTTGACCCTGCAGCATGTTTTCCAAGAAGCCTTTGAGTCATAAAAATGGGGAATACACACGCTGGTTTCTCTCGTCATTGCTTGAGTATCTGTTGCCTTTCTCATGCCAGTCTCACTTCTCCAGTGACAGTGCTAGACGTTCTATTTTAAACCCTTTCCATAGCTACACATTTTTTAAACACAATTTTAATGGAGTTCGTAGAGTGGAGATTTCTAATGTTAGCAAAGACTTTCAGTAGATAAATCATTTATGTCTATTTTTTCTTAAGCATGTCTTGCCTTTGTTATTCATTATAAAGAACATTAATGTGGAGATTAAATGGTTTTCTCTATTTTTATCTTCAAACAATCTCTATTTGCTGCTTCTGCACATTGCTAGATTTATTCCAGCCTCTTGCATACACTAGGGTCATAGTTTAGCTTCAGCTTGGAGCCAAATGCCCCACAGCTGAAATGACCGCACCTCTGAAGTGGCATTTTCCCAGGCCATTCCTGCCTTTAATAATGAGCCAGCCAGGGGGCAAGTTTGTATCTCATTACAACAGAGCCTTGTATTAGGCCTGGTGCTTAATTAGATGTGAGGAATTACAATTGGTCTTCTCTTTGAAAGCTCTCTCAACACCATGTCTACACTTAAGCCATTACTTTTATTTTAACCTAATGGTCTTGCCTGTCTCTCTCTCTCTCTTTCTGTCTTCCAATTAAATAATATCAACAATAAAAGAAACCAAGGAAGTTCGGAGATCTGTGGCTTTAAAAAGACTGGATCTAGAAAAGATTTTCACAAGACGCTTCAGAAACAGACCTTTGAGTCGGAAACCTTGGAGTGCAGTGAACCCACCGCTCAGGTATTTCCCATCAACAAACATGGTTACTGGGTTACTGGGCTGTTCTACCCAGAGGATGCTGTCAGTTTTTAAAACCAGAATAAAGGTTAGACTCACAGAATGTTTGAGTAAAAGGAACTCTACCAGCTGAGTCACTGTTATTTTTTTTCAAATTTGTTTGCAGGTACAGAAATTGGTGTTCAAACACAAAACCAAGAAGCTCAATGATTAAAATAGATAAAAGTGGAGGGGCTCTAACTGGAGGAGGGGGACACCTTGGGCCCATCCCTAGAACAATTCCTGCAGAGACTCAGGGGTGCCCCAAGGCAGACTGCATAGTGATTAAAAGCTTCACATGAGGCCAGACTGCCTTCATTGTCCTACTGATTCTACCACATACTACCTCTATAACCTCAGGCAGGGTAATTCTACTCTCCCCTGGAAAACAAGGTTGATAGTACTAACCAGTTTATGAGATTATTTGAGTATTAAGTGGATCAATATATATAAAGATTTAGATCAATGCCAACTGCACTTAAGTGCCCAAGAAATGCTGGCCACTGTTATTGTTGTTGTCATTAATTATTATTATAAAGTAGTTACAGTTTAAAAGTCAGGTTAAAGTACATACATTGTGAAATGAACTTTTAACTCGTAACTAATTTTTTTTAATGCCTATTTGTCAATAGCTTTGGGATCCATGTAAAGAACTCCAGAAAATACTCTAACAAACTAGAAGAGAGAAAAGAAAGAAAGCATTCATTTGTGTAAAATAGAAAAAAGAACAATAGCCAAATAAATTTCATGTCCCTAAAAATTAAACTCTCTATACTGATATTCACAACAGCATTATTCACAATAGCCAAAAGTTGGAAGCAACCCAAGCGTCCATCCATGAATAAATGGATAAACAAATGTGGTTGTCTGGGGATGGGGGAGGCAGGAATGGGGAGTTGTTGTTTAACGAGTACAGTTTCAGCTTTGCAGGAGGAAAAAAGTTATGGAGATGTGCAGTGGTGATGGTTGTCCTACAATGTGAATGTACTTAACACTACTGAACTGTACACTTAAAATTATTAAGATGGTAAATTTTATGTTATGTATGTTTTACTACAATTAATTTCTTTAAAAGCCAGTGCTCTAGTCCAACCTGCACATTTTATAGATGAGAAAAAACCAAGAAGAAAAAATTTGTTCAAGTTTGCACGGAACGTCTTGTAAACTATTATAGTTTTCGATATTCGTAGATCCTCATAACACAGACATCTCACCATGCTCAATATGATTAGGGACTTTAAAATAATACTTATTTTTCAAACAACATGGTCCCTAAAGCCAAGCCAACTATTTAATATAAGCTCCGCAGAGGAACCAGCCATCAATTCCAGTGCTGAATATGACAGGCACACTGAGGGATGGAATATCTGTATGCTCTTACTCTATAGAAAATTTAAGGGATTTTTCATTGTTAATTTTGACTAAATTCAGTTTTTTTCCCTATATAATGACCAACTATTAAATTGTTCCTTGTATTAGCTAAACAGAAGCCACACTAGGTATATCAGCAGAAGAAATTTAACACAAAGAATTGATTATACAGGTTTTGGAGGACTGAGAGAACCTAAAGGGAAAAACTGAGGTCATACTGAAATCATAACTACAGGAAATAGCACACCACCCTGGGGCTGAGATCTAGGGCAGTGGTTCTCAAACTTGAGCTTCAGCAGAATCCCCTGGTGGGGAGGGGTGCTTGTTCAAACATAGGTTGCTGGGGTCATCCTGCCAGAATTTCTGATTCAACAGGTCTGGAGTGGGGCCTGATAATTTCTAATTAGCATTTCCCAAATGATGATGATGCTGGTCCCAGGACCACAAATTGAGGACCACAGGTCTAGGGGAAGAGCTTAGATTTATTAGAACCTAGAAGCTCAGAAGAGGAGTCTCAGAGTAAGAACTCAAATCTCTGAGAAGGGGGCACTGCCCAGCTGGTGGTATCTCAGGATCTCAGAGGAAAGACCTCATGGAGTCTGGACTCAGACCTCCTAGGAGGAGAGATTGCCCAGCTGGTGCTGGTACCTTCGAGAAGGTAAGATGAGGATGGCTGTGGAAGTGCCTAAAGAATCTGAAGGGTGGAACCAAGATGAGAGGAACTGCAAGTCACTTCTCCCTCCTCCAGGCATCCAGCGTGCCTGTAGCACCCCCTATTGAGAAAGCCTACAGGAGCCCCAGGCAAAGCAGAAACATGGTCTGCTGAGTCCCAGATCCAGCATCTCAGAGCAGTATACAAGGGTGCGTTCGGAGCTGAGAGACAATAGGTGAAGACCAGCACATACATAAAGCACACTCTGTCCTATAACATACTAAAAGAGCACTCGACTATGTCAGTTGGATGGATTTAAGAGCCAAATTAACCATAGGATCCAGCAATCCCACTACCGGGCATATATACAAAGGAAAGGAAATCAGTATGTCAGAGAGATATCTGCACTGCCATGTTTATTGCAGCACTATTCACAATGGCCAAGATATGGAATCAACTTCAGTGTCCATCAACAGATGAATGGACAAAGAAAATGTGATACATATACGCAATGGCATACTATTCAGCCATAGAGAAGAATGAAATCCGGTTATTTGCAGCAACATGGATGAGACTGGGGAATACTATGTTGAACGAAAAAAGCCAGGCAAAGAAAGATAAATATTGTGTGTTCGTACTCATATGTAGAAATTAAATAAGTTGATAACATAGAAGTAGAGAGTAGAATAGTGGCAACTAGAGGCTGCGAAGGGTGGTATGGATAGACAGAGGTTGGTTAACGGATACAAAGTTACAGCTAGATAGGAGGAATAAGTTCTAGAGTTCTATAGAAGCCTTCCCTAACCTTTTTGGCAACCTTTTTGGCACCAGGGACCGGTTTCATGGGAGACGATTTTTCCACAGACTGGGGTGGAGGGGGGATGGTTTGGGGATGATTCAAGCACATTACATTTATTACATTTGCACCTGCTCCCCAGTGCGAGCGTCACTGCCTCAATGCCACCTCAGATCATCAGGCATTGGATGCTCATAAGGAGCATGCAACCTAGATCCCTCGCATGCACAGTTTATAGTCGGGGTCAAGCTCCTATAAGAATCTAATGCTGCAGCTGATCTGACAGGAGGTGGCACTTAAGCGGTGATGTGGGCGATGGGGAGCGGCTGTAAATACAGATGAAGCTTTGCTCACTCGTCCACAGCTCACCTCCTGCTGTGCGGCCTGGTTCCTAACAGACCACAGGCCAGTACCAGTCCACGGCCCAGGGGTGGGGACGACAGTTCTATAGCACTGCAGGGGGACTATAGTTGTTAACAATAATTTGTTCTATATTTTCAAATAACCAGAAGCAAAGACTTTGAACATTCCCAACACAAAGAAATGGTCGTTGTTTGAGGTGACAGCTATGCTCATTACCCTGATTTGATCATTATACATTGTGTACAGGCATTGAAATATCACATTGTACCCCAAAAATATGTATAATTATGTGTCAGTTAAAAATTTTAAAAAGAGCCAAATTCTACCAAAGTTGTATGTCTTGAAGTAGTAGAATAATATTCATCATGGAGAGATGCTTGGACTGTGAGATGACCAGCAACATTTTCCATTCCACTCTCATTCTCGTATACATTCTTACTGAGTGGAATGGTGAGGCCAAATGCCTGAATCATATTAGTCAAATACATATGTGCTATGACTCCACGGTACACACATATTCATAAAAATTAGGTCACATTGTACATAATATTGTGTACCTTCCACATAATATTGTATAACTTCATTTTTCATATTAACAATATACCGTGATTATCTTTCTTTTCCAATGGATATATGTTTTTTTAATGGCTGCGTAACTTTCCATTGTATGAAAGTCCCAAAACCTCTTAATGCCTCCTCTTTTGGGGGGCATTTAGTTGGTTTCTATTATTTTGCTATCACAAATAGTGTTTCAGAGATGCCCTTGTCCTCACATCCTTGCACACTTGTCCTGTGGCTATACTGTAGGAATCCCTTAGGATAATCCTATCCCTTAGGATAAATTCTTAGAAGTGAAATTTCTCAATTAAAGGATATGAACATTTTTAAGACTTTTGACACATATATAGCTTGACATCCTTTTCAATAAACTTGGGAAATTAAACTCATTTTCTCCGAACTCGTATTAATTCTAAGACAAACAAAAGTATTACTAATTAGCCCTTCTGGGGACACTGTCTAGGTATGGAAGCTCATTGTTTTCCTCATCTCTGTTCCCTTTACAGTCAGCTGCCACCTGAGACATTGCAGGAGCCGGGAGCCCTCAGCACAGTCCTTTGAGCTGGTGTCGGGGCACTCAGAATGTCCAGTGTTTGACATACTGTCGTGGCCTTTCCTACAATATAGCCTCTAACAAAACTAGGCTGTCCCCAACCCCTGGTGATAGAGTTGTTTACCTTTATACCAAGAAGTTTGGAAAAGCACTACAATCTGCATGTGGCATGTCTGCAGGCAGGTTCCAAGGGGTTCGTGCTATGGACCTAAAGTTCATATGAGGTGGTCTAAAACAAAAAAAAGTCAGCAGGGCCTATGGTGGTTCCATGTGTGCTAAATGTGTGCGTGACAGGATCAAGCATGTTTTCCTTACTGAGGAGCAGAAAATCATTGAGAACATGTTGAAGGCACAAGCAGAGTCAGAAAGCTAAATTTAAAAATGAAGCTTTTTTGAGTGTTAAAAATGAAAAGACTTAAAAAAATTATTAATTAAAGTGTTAATATTGATGATTACTAGTTTGGGTAAAATTTGTCATCTGGCAGGGTAGCAGTTTTATGAGGTAGGCTAGATGCCACAGAAAATATATATAGTATGGAAAAATTGCACAGTAGTATGTCCATTTAGTAGAACTTTGAGAATAACATTTTACCATGAATTTTATAGACGTTTACCATTGATCTATCTATAGTCTTACAACATATTGTTGTTTACAGTTATTTATGCTTTGCTGGGTCTTTAGGTATATAGCCCTCAATTACCAAGACATTCCTAATGGAATAAAGCATCCACTTTGTCACTAATGTAAGGCTGTTTTTTTCAAACACACTAAAACAAGCATAGCTAAAAGTGGGCACTGCTTGAATACCAAATGCTTTTCCTTTTTTTTTCTTTTTTTGTGCTTATTCCTATAACTGCTGCTAAAGTCTTGTAGGAAAGTGTTCCCTGCTCCCACAACTTTGTCTTTGGAGACCTAACATTCAGCTTTGGAGTTTGTATAAAGTTGAATTTGGAAGGCCTCACAGGTCACTTTATTTTCCAATTTCAAATCCAAGCTCTGGCATGGAGACTAAAAGGCGGTCTCGTTACTTCCCAGTCCAGTCTCCTTTTCGTCACACCTCAGTCCAGCTCTGTTCTGCTTGAGCGTGGGACCTGAATGTGGTTCATTAAGTGACTTGGCTCCCACCCTCCAGGAAAGAACACGCCAACAACTAAGAGGAACGCAGTGCTGTTTTCAAACCTCTCCTCGGGACTGGTTTATGGACATCTGACGAGTGGCTACCTGCTTCCAGCTGGGAGGGAGACATATAATTTTAGGATAATCTGGCCAGGAAAATACGACATCATTCTTGTCAAATCCCTAGTTTCTTCAGAAAATTTGAGGCCTGAGACTGTATAGTCCCAGATTGGAGCAGTCTTGAGACATCCCAGATTCTTTTGTTCTCATTTTAGACCTGCTGTTTTCTCTCCCAGACAGGGCCTCGCCGCTTGAACGTGCTGTGTGACGTGTCTGGGAAAGGCCCCCTCACTGCCTGTGACTTCGACCTCCGCAGCCTGCAGCCTGACCAGCGACTAGAAAACCTCCTGCAGCACGTGAGTGCCGAGGACTTTGAGAAGCAAAACGAGGAGGCCCGGAGGACCAATCGGCAGGCCGAGCTCTTTGCCCTGTACCCATCAGTGGACGAGGTGGGTGCCACTGTCTCCATCCTGGAAAGTTTCAGTGAAGACGCATAGAGGCATGAGGAATATTTCATTGTTCATTATTGCTGTATAGCAGTCCATGATGTCAGGATGCTTAATTGTATGTTTTCTGTGATTGTGTTTTTCACTAAGGCCAGTCTGGGTCATAGCAGAACCAATTATTGATCATCAGACAGATGGGATTCTGATAATAATAACTAGGATTTTCATAGCACTTTACAAAACAGATTCACTGGTATTATCTCATTTAATCCTCAAAACATTTCAAGGATCTACTTGCAACTAATCCATCAAGACATGTATTCCGTAAACCTTGATGTTCTTTACTGCTTCACTATTTTTTAATGGTCTCTATGAGCAACTAGAGATACCTGCTTTGAAAACAATTTCAGGCTAAAATAATCACACCCATCTCCCAGTGTGCGTGACTTTGAGATCTTGATTGTCCACTTCTTTATTTACTGGAGCTGACCCAGCACAATTTGACAAGTTACACTTTGCCTGCGGATGGAATAAGGAATGATCATTATTCAAGCCTTGTGTCTGTTTAGGCTCCTTATGTTTTATATGAGGCTCTCAGTTTTCCCTTCTGCATGTCAGGTTATCTACACTTCTGAGTCTTGCCAGAAAAGGTTACCACTGTATCTCTGCTGTCCAATTGTATTAAAAGTTCTGTTGCAAGAAATAAGATTTGGGGAAACTTTACATAAAATATATGCCACCCATCCATGCCTTGAAATATTTGAAATTTGGTCCCTACTTTAAGCAAAACCATCAGAGAGCCTGATTCTCACCTCTCATAAAGCCCCACCCCTGTGAATTGTGTTTGCTGACCTGCCCTGGGGTGAGCTTACCATTGGTCAGCAAAGAGGATGATAAAGGAAGCAGAAGTCATGAGATATGATATCATGTCCACCATGGAAATACTGTTGTGGACATTGACCTATTCATCTTCCAGCTCCTCCATCAATGAGGATCTGAAGGGAAATTATCCCCAAGTCTTCAGAAGAGAATTATGCTTCCACTGAGATGACATGCACACTTAGAGATTGTGCCCATTTTGAAACTGACTCTCCTAAATTCTTAGAGTACATTTCTGTTCATCTTGGCCAAATGTGGCAGCTTGCTGATTGGTGTCCTGAATTTACTCCAACTTTTTTCTCTTTATTTATCCTTATTTTCTAACCACCTTCCTTTTCTCATCTATTTTATTTGCAGTTCTGTCAGCAGCATTAAATCCTCTTCTGAATGAGACAGATTAAAAGTAAATTAATATGTGGAATCCAAAACAGTGAATCCCATAGAAACAGAGTAGAAAGGTGGTTACCAGAGGCTGTGGGGAGGTGTGGGAAATGGTGATCAAAGGGTACAAAGTCTCAGTTAGACTGGAGGAACAAGTTGTAGTGCTCTGTTGCACTACAAGGTGGCCACAGTTAGTAATAATGTATTGTATATTCTAAAATGGCTAAAAGAATAGATTTTCAATGTTCTCACCACACACAAAAAAAGGTAAGTTGGTAAAATGATGGATATGTTGATTAGCTTAATTTATTTTTTCTATAATATATACGTAAAACATCACATTATACTCCATAAATATACACAATTATCAATTTAAAAGAATAAATTTTAAAAATAAATTAATATGAATAATGTGGGCAATATTATCATCTCTGTGCTTCAGATTAGAAAATAAGAGTCAGAGAGGTTAAACAACTTGTTCAAGATTCAACAGATGAATTATAAAATTGGGAACCCTTACCCATTAACTCCAGATTTCGTCTTTGCTTGTTTATGTATCTACATATGACTACCTGGTACATTAGCATACATAACTGAAATCCAAAGATGATATTTTAAAAATCATATGTTATAACTTCTTGGTTTATATCTGCAACATGAAAACTGTTTACCAGATATGTCAAGAAATATCAAATCTGACAATTTGACCTTTACTTGTCTTTCTCTTCCTCCCAAATCCATGACAGAGATGCTGACATGTACTAAAGGGACCCAAAGTGATGCCAGAAAAGAGAAAACAATTAAAAGATGAGGAGAATATGTCCAGAGAGACACTAGCTTGTCAAAGTCTCCCTGGTGGCATGAGATGGGAAGATGTCCCGTCTGAATTGATTAAGAGAATGAAACATAGACTGTTTTTGCAGGAACTTTGTTTTATGGTCTTTGAAACAATGCAGAAACTCAGTTGGGGCTGAAAGTTAGACTCTAGCAGAGGTCCTAATGGGGTCAGCTTTTACTAGTAAGGAGGAGTGCTTTGTAATAGGTGTACCAGCTATTTGTAATATTTGTAAATGTCTCAAATGCTTGAGGGCCTCTATACCAGCCTTCTAATATTTTGAAGCTGTTCTCCAGAAATTGCATTCGTACTTGTAATTTGTACTTTCTCCAAAGTAAGTCCTGTGGAAGAAAGGTAAATTTACACCTACTTTGAAATGATTATAAAATACTGATTTTTATGGCATATTAATCAGATTTTTTTATATTATCATTACTTGGTTTCCCAGTAAGGAAAGAGAGAGGTAAATTATTGTATCCAAATTATGACTGAGTCTACAGGAGAGGCAAAAGTAGGTCTCAGCCACCAAACTTCTACAAAGCAAGTTCTTTGCTTGATTCACTCAGATTCTACAAAAGGCATCCTATGGATTGATCCCTAAAGAGATGCCACTGTACTCCAAATCATAGCAGAGTTTTCTAAGGTCTCTTGGTTACAAGTGACAGAACTCAACTAAAAACCAATTAAGAAAAAAAGGGGGAGGGTACTTATTGGCTCATATAACGAAATCATAGGTATACAAATATGGAGTTAGCCTCAAGATCCCATGTGTCAATAGATGGAAGAATATCATCTCTCTTACTTTCTCTCTCATTATCTTTTATTCCCTTCATTTATGTATATTTCTCAGGATGATAAAAACAACAGGTATTCACTAAAGCTTCGTATTTCCTCTTTCTGCTTCTTTGGGAATGAGTTCCTATTTAAGATAGCTGTAAAGGCTCAAGAAATTCACATAGATGAGAAGAGACTTAGGAAATACATCGTCCAAATGTCATACATGGACCTCGTTCAGATCGTAACTTAACAAACTAACTGTAAAAATACTAAGACAGTTGGGAAAATTTGAAACTGATACAATTATTTAGTGGCAATAAGAAATTACTGTTCTTTTTTTTAGGAGTTTTAATGGTATTATTGTTGTGTGATTCTAAAAGTCTTTATCTTTTGGAGATACGTACTGAAGTATTTACATGTGAAATTCTAAGGTGTCTGGGAACTTGCCTCTAAATAATCCAGCATTGCATGGGAGAAGATAGTAAGTGGGAATACAAATGAAACCAGGCTTCCCATGAGTTGAAATTATTGAAGCTAGGGATGAATAAATGGTGGCTCATCATGTCATTCTCTCTACTTCTGTATATGTTTAGAATTTTCCAAATGAAAAGTTTTTTAAGAAATGATCCCAGGGTGGGTGTGGTAGCTCACACCTGTAATCCCAGCACTTTGGGATGCCAAGGCAGAGGATTGCATGAGGCCAGGAGTTCAAGACCAGCTTGGGCAACATTTAAAGACCCTGTCTCTACAAAAAAAAATTTTTTTTAAATTAGCTGGGCATGGTAGTGCGCCTGAAGTCTCACCCACTCCAGAGGCTGAAGCAGGAAGATCACCTGAGGCCAGGAAATCGAGGTTACAGTGAGCTATAACTGATCATGTGCCACAGCACTTCAGCTTGGGCAACAGAGTGAGACCCTACCTCTAAAACAAAACAAAACAAAGAAAGAAAAAACAGATTCCAAAGATTAGAATCCAAACCAAAGGTAGTCTTAGGAATCCGTACCTTGAGGTTGTTTTCCAAAGGGGGGGCCCTTCCCTTGAGATGTGTCTGTTCTTATCATCCTCAAAGTTCCAGCTTGCTCCGAGGGAGTCCAGCTCAGTGTAGGCATCTGAACAGTGTCTCCTCCGAAACAAACTTGGCAGTTCCACCCAGCGAGATGGCCAGCTGTAACCACAGGAATGGGGGCTGAAGGGAAACAGAGGTTAGAGTAGTGGTGAGTTTAGCACTTCAGTCATTCCACCAAACTGGGTACAGATTTACCAGGAGGGTGACTTTACAGCTTTTTGTAAAAATGTTATGGTTGCTGTGGGGTATTTGGTGGGGGACCCCCGGCGTTTATAGTCAGAAAAAGACAATTAGACATGACTCTGTTTGGATCTTTGTGAGCAGCAGACCAGTCACGTGTTTGGATAACCTGCTGCAAGAGTAAGAATTAAAGTTTTCAAGCATTTGCACTGTTTAATTTCACAAACGTCAATGTAATTAAGATTCAGTGAAATTCAGATTTAAATGCTAAAATTTCAATAGAGACTTGTTATTTCTCTTCAAGTCTTTAGCCCTATGTGGTAAAATAAACAGGTATAGCTCTTAATTTGTCATTACTAAGCTTTCCTATACCTAGAACTTTTGCAAGTTCTACCTACATATATCTGTAGAGAACCTATAAATTCACTCCTCAATCTCTATCATCTGTGTAAGAAAACAGTGAACTGAGAAAGAGAATCTGTTACAGCATTAATGGTTTACAGCCTTAAGTGAACCATTGTGACTCAGATCTCAAGTCTGAAACTCACCTATTTACTAGTAAAGCCCTTGGCAGGAGAAATATCCTGAATATTTAGAGCAGGCAAAAAAAAAAGTACAAAAACAACAACAAAAAAAAACCCAACAATAGGTGTAAGATTTTGCAATGCCATCTGGTGGATGTTACTAAGCCATGTCCATTTTCACATTTCCTTCCTTCCTTCTTCAGTCTCTTTGTCTTAAATGCTTGGTTTTCTGAAAGGGGAAAATGTTTGCTGTAAATGCTGTCTTGGAAGGTTGGGGGTTGGATGGCAAATTCTTATGAAAGGCAGAGTGTTGTTCTGCTACTAGAAATAAAACAAATGTAAGTTGATTTGAGCCATGGAGGGCAGCCTTCCCTTCCCTGGGTTAACTCCAAGTGGAGTTCCTCGTGGAATTCACTAATGATGTCTTTGTAATGTGGTTAATAATAGGAGGATGCTGTGGAAATACGTCCGGTACCAGAATGTCCCAAGGAACACCTGGGCAACAGAATATTGATCAAGCTGCTGACGCTGAAGTAAGTATCAGAAAACACGCTACCACTACTTTTGAGATTTGTCTTGCCTTTTAGAGACAAACTGAGAGCTTGAATCAGGAGGGAGCTCCCAACACACGTTTAACAGTGGGCAGCTGTGAGGTAGCAGTGGCAAGAGCAGAGTTTGGGGTCTGTTTCTGGACTCTGTTCCTACCAAGCTTTGACAGTCATTCTTCCATAATAGGGAAGGCAAACACAAGTGTCTACCAAGCTCAGGCATGTAAAGTAATTGAGTGAAATGGCCTACATTAAGGGAAAAAAACACAGTAAAGTCAGTGGGTTGCAGGAGTCGATTTGTACTAACTCACAAAAGCTGATAGTGCACATCTCTTCCCAATCCCATGTTCATTGAAGTCACATTGGTAACTTTAAATTGGCCACGGTGAAAGTATTTACAACATAGAAATCAGCAAATGCTACCAACGAGCACCCTTTCCCCCCCAGAGATTGTTTGTTAGACATTTACCAGCACACCATTGTCAAAATACGATGATCAATGCAACCAAAACCCAGTTCAGTGCCAGGGGACAATAGGGAGTGGTGGGGACTGTAGCAAACTGTGTTAATGGGGGACCCACTGCTGCCTACAGCCAACTCTTGCCATCCAAGGAAACAAGCCCATTTTTGTCAATTGTCTTATTTCTTTTTTTATTCAAGAGAAGCTGAAAACCTAGATTTTTCAGCATAATTTCCTGACTCCTTAAATATCTTCTCACTTCCTTTTTAAACACCACACAATTCGCACAAAACATGTCTGCAGTTTGATTTCATCTTGTGGGCCAATTATTTCCACATCTACTTTAAAGCAGTTGTCTCTAAACTTTTTGGTTGTGTACTTTTATATTAAAAACCACAAGT
Source organism: Lepilemur ruficaudatus (assembly GCA_963574885.1). Lineage (NCBI taxonomy): Eukaryota > Metazoa > Chordata > Mammalia > Primates > Lepilemuridae > Lepilemur > Lepilemur ruficaudatus. The sequence goes on along the minus strand of CAUYRT010031963.1, from coordinate 6,101 downwards.
CACATGTCCTCTGTATACATGTGTTAATTTTGTTTTGTGTTTGCATATTAAAGTATTAGCCACATTATAAAACATACATGAGAAATTTTAAAGGGTGAGCTAAATAAATCTAAAGATATCTAGCATTTTCTTCCTGGCCTCCAATGGAGTGTCTTGTGTACCACCTGGAGTGCTCCCAGACCTCTCTTCCTCTTTGCAGACTGCTACATTAGAGAATTATTTCTTCCCCTTGGAACTGAGAGACCATTTTGAAAATATTAAAGTTGTAAATACTCTGCCTAAGCAAAACTACATAATCATAACATTTTTTCATATGCTATTAAGAGGGTGATGCATCTCCCAAAATCAAATCCTGGATCCCTTAAGCAGCACCTGGTTTGCAATTAGGCATCTGGATTCTAGGTTCAAGTCTGTGTCTCAGTCCTGTGAAACTTTCCTGGGATTTTGAGTTCTTACCTGTAAATGAAATTATTAGACCGGATGGTCTCGAAGTTCCTACCTGCTATAAACTTCTGTGATTCTAACACATAGCCTCCCCCAAGTTCTTCTGCCTCCGAACACAAGCCAGCATGGCTGCTCACACAGATATGGGTGCTCTTGATGTTGTAGCCCTCTGCCAATGCCAGTGCTATCAGTGGGGGTGTAAGGGCCTTTGTCTTATACACAGAAATGAGCAGCCTATAAACCAGCTCTGTATCAAGTAATGGGCACAGAAAGGCAAACTCTAACCCTTACCAGCCAACCCGGAAGTGAGAGCTTCCTAGCCCATCAGGTCAGCAGTAGGACTGAGTGGAAGTGGCTGTTCCCCTCTTCATTGTTTGGGAAGTCTACGCTATTGTCTGAGGCGCTCAGCCACCCCCACAGGATGTACAATCAGGCTACTTTTAGATGCAGCAACTGTGCCAGTTGGAATTGGAGGATGCTTGTCACCAAGCCTTCTAGACCTTTCCAATAAGTAAATGGCAGCTGTTCTTACAGGTGGGAAAACATGGCCCACTAAGATAGACACATGTTATTTTTAAAAAATGGAGTCACTTGGATATCTCTTAATGAAAATTGTCAAGTCAAGTTTCTAGTGGATGTTTCCCCAACTACCAAAGCAGAAATTAAGTAGAATGGATGTGTTTGCTCAGTGCACTTGGCCTGCTCAAGTGTCTTAAATAGTTTCTGTACTAAAATATACCTGCAAGAGGGGAGATGGACCAATGAAATGGCCCTGGGTATAACTACTTTGAGTAAACTGGATAAAAGAAAGGAAACAAATTCTTCCAGGCAAACCTAGAATGTGAAAGTATGAATAGCAAAGATTTAAGGATAATATTAATGGCACATGTTTTCCCATTGACATTGATATGCAGAATTCTATTTATAGTACTCTAGATTTTAGCACCTAGGGAATCTTTTTTTAAGTTATGGAGATTTTTAACTGCCTCTGTATTGCTTTTGAGAAATAAATAAAGCCTCAAGGATACAGAAAGAACTAGACTGGGGCCAGTTCTCCAAATGTTTATAGCAGTAGGAAAAAACCAGGATGACAACAAAGTATTTTTCTGTTTTGTATTTTAAGTGGGGAAATCTTTTAATGTAAGATATAATGCCATCTTATGCAAAGTAACCTCAGCTCTTAGGAGTCTTGGTGGTGAAACTTTAACATGCATAAAATTTACCCAGAGAGTTTGTTTTAAATGCAGATTTTGGGAGACCTCTGATAATCATCTCCCTCGAGAGTTTCTGGTTCAGTAGGTCTCAGGTGGTACCAGGAAACCTGCATGCTCACAAACTCTTCCTGTGCTTCTGAATGCTAGTTTCTGGGGGCTACACTTGCAGAAACACTTGTAGAAAAAGCCCAGGTCCTGTGATCAGAAACGTCTGGGCTCGAAACCTGACTGTGCTACTTCCTAACTTTGTGACCTTTGACAAGTTCCTTAATCTCTCTGAACCTCAGTGTCCTCATGTATAAAATGAGGATAATACTGCATTACACTGTTGTGAAGAGTAAAGAGGTTGACTTGTGTAAAGCACCATCACAGCGTAATTGTTAAATCTTTAATAAATATCAATTCTCCTTTTCTTTCTCTGAACCACCGCAGACTTAACACTCAGTGCCTACCTAAGTATATCCCAGCAATATTCAGACCCTTTGTGTATAGGGAGCAACCTGGCACAGGTTGATCACACCAGGCAACAGCTGGTGACCCGAGGCACAGGAAATGCCTTAATTAATGTGCTATTACCTAGTAATAGGAAGAATCAACATGGAAGTCCTCACCATTGGATTTTTTGGTGATAAAATACACATAACATAAAATCTACCATCTTGACCATTTTTAATTTTCATTTCAGTGGCATTAAGTACATTCACATTGTGCTGCAACCATCACAGCCATCCATCTCCAGAAATTTTTTTCTTCCCAAATGGAAACTCCATACCCATTAAATGCTAACCTCCATTCCCCCAACTCCCTAGCTACTGTCAATCACAATCCTACTTTCTGTCTTTCTGAATTTGACTACTCTAGGTACCTCGTATAAGAGGAATCATAAAATATTCATCCTTTTGTGACTGCCTTATTGCACTTAGCATGATGTCCTCTGGTTCATCCATGTTGCAGCATATCTCAGAATGTCCTTCCTTTTTAACGCTGAATAATATTATATGTACATGTGTGGGGCACATTTTGTTTATCCATTCATCTGTCATGGACACCTAGGTTGCCTCCACCTTTTGGCTATTGTGACTAATGCTGTTGATCCACAGTGTTTTTAAAGTACATTCACACTCAGTGCCTTCCATGAACCTTACAATAAGCTGGGGAAATGGGAAGGGCAAGTGTCCTTTCCTCATTTTGCAGATACATAAATGGAACTGGGGAAGATAAGTAACCTGATTAGGATTCCAGAATTGGCAGGTGGTAGAAGAGGAACAGGGCCCAGGTCTCTCTGACCCAGTGTTCTGTGAGTCTGCCATTACTCCAAACTGCCTCATTTCACAAACTACCCCTTTTGTCTGTGCTTATTCTCTGTCCAAATATTCTTCTAAAAAGTTCTCTTTTGAGACATAGCTATCCAATGATAAGGCCATCCTCTCACACATGCCTGGAGACAAAATGTGGCTTCATCTGCATGACCTCTGAGTGATGGTGGACCAGGGCCTCTTTACTGATGCCCTCTGCAGGCAGTGTCCAAGGTCACGGGTTGCTAGGCCAAGAAACTTGGAAGGTGCTCATCTGCATTCCCGGAGCACCTACTGACATGTGCGGGGATTCTGCTTTAGGCATGGGCTCTCGTCAAGTCCACCATGTCACAGGAAATTGGTGATTAGGGCCACTTCAAGGGCTTTTTCCAGCTCTTGTGGGATCTGGGTATCTCAGTGTTTATCTGCTGTGCTGAATCCCCTGCCCCATCTCGACTCAGCAGCTCCTCGGTAATGGAATTAGGAAGAGCCAGACATTCATCCAGGTCATAACCCAATCTTCATCTGACTGTCCCACGATAAACAATTGAAAATTTCTTTTGTTACTATCTGAAGAGCCCCATCCCTCAGAATTAAATAATAGGGATTCCTATCCTACCAGTAAAATGTGAAATGAAGACAATTCCATTACCTACAACAGAGACTCTATCCTCTGAAAATATGGCAGGTACCATGGTAAGAAGTTGGATCAGTGTAAGGGTCCATTCAGCCCACTCTCTTTTGCAGTGCTACCAGCAAGCACTTTTTCAAGACATCCCCAAAACATCCACCATGTTGTGGTAACATCCACCATGATTTCAAATGATCAAGAATCTTCCATTAACCTCCCATGTTTCTCCATTAATATCCCAGTGTAATTCTCATATGTGTGGAGTTTTCCAAATCCTTCTGGAAACTATTTCCATTTTTAACCAGTTTATATATCCAGGCATTTTCAGAAAATTCAAAATTATCTAAATTAAAGCCATATAGATTTATCTCTCTTTCTCTGACAGGTTTGAGATTGAAATTGAGCCTCTGTTTGTCAGTCTTGCCCTCTACGATGTTAAAGAAAGGAAAAAGGTAAGAAAGAAAAGAATACATCCCTGAGGCACACATACTGTTCATGATTCTTCGGGTTTGTGGTTTTAAATCTCATTTCTATGCAGCAAGAACACATCAGATTTGAAAACAAATGACCTTTGATGGGTCCACGTCTGTTCAGCCTCTGCAATTTTTCAAACAATGATCTGAGAACATCATTTATGTACTTCGAGGAATCTTTGAGGGAAAGGCTTGCTGGCGAAGGTGGCCTGGTTGGGATAGGAGACAAATGAAACAGCACATGGGGTTATGTGTTAAACAAACCAGTTTAAGTGTGTGTTTAACAAGCTTGAATGTGCAGGTAACGGCTCCTGGGTTTGAGAGTTCTTTGTCCTGTGAAATGGACTCATCACAAACAGAAGTTGTCTTGTGCAGTAAAAGTCTAAATTTGCCACAGGGTAAAGACCTTACCAAATGTAATTTTCTTTTAATGGAAACAGTGACCCAAGACTTTTCCCGAGTGTTTTAATGTTTAGTCATTTTCTAACTCCTAGAGGACAGCAATAGCAAAACCAGAGTAAGGCAGATACTTCCGCTCCTCTTTACCCATAACTATTCTGTATTTAAGAAAACATGTATTTCTTGGATAAATATTAATAATCACTGAGGTTTGTATTAGTTAGAGTAGGTTATCTGCCAAAACAAGTAGACCTCAAAATTCAGTGGCTTAAAGCAGTAGTTCTCAAACTTGAGCATGTATCAGAATCCCCAGGAGGACTTGTTAAAACAGATGGCTGGGCTCCACTCACAGAGTTTCTGATTCAGTAGGTCTAGGTAGAGCCCAAGAATTTGCATTTCTAACAGGTTCCCAGGTGATGCTGAAGCTGCTGGTCCAGGGACCACATTTTGAAAACCACAGGCTTAAAGAACAAGAAGTTTCTTGTCTTTGTTTCTTAATAATCCAGAGTTAGGGGGTCCCTCCACTCCACCCAGTCATTCAGGAACCCAGGCTGGCAGTGGCTCCTCCATCTTCAATATGTGCTCTCCCCAAGTCACTCTTGTCACTGCCATTGATGCCCCAGGAAAAGGGGAAAGGGGGGTGGAAAAGGCCTAAAAGTTTGACTCTTCAATTCAGCTCACAATTTGTTGGACAGGATTTAGTCATATGATCACCTCTCATTTCAAGGGAGGCTAGGAAATGTAGTCTCTTCCTGGGCAGCCACTTCTCACTAAAACTCTCTTAGAGATGAAGGGAGAACCCAACCATGCAGTAGCTTTTTTACCTAACCCCACACCAAGTGAGCCAAGGAGCACTATTCATGTCATGCTCTTGCTCAAAATCTTTGATGGATCCTCACTACCTGCAGTGTTAAGAACAAACTCTTTAGCTTCCGTGCCAGACTTTCACCGTGGCTCTCATATGCCTTCTTCTTCTCTATAGCCTATGCAGAGTCAAGCTGTTCTACTGTTAACTAAGCTCCCTCCAGGTGGTCCAGCCTCTGAGATGTTTATCTGTGCTGTACTCTCTCCCTGGCGTACCTCCACCCTCTACCTCTGCCCATCAGAATCTTCTTCTAAGGTCCATCCCTCTCCATCACTTCTTCCATGAAAAGCTGTCCTTGTCACCACAACTGAAAATGACCTGTCACTCCCTGCATCTTCCATAGAGCTTCTTTATATGCCATTGGTGACTTGTATTTTGCTTTTACTGTGGTTAGTTATGTTTCCCTTTTCCCTCATTTTTTATTGTAAACTAATTGAGGGCAGAGGCAACATCCTGCGCTTATATAGTGAAGTACCTAGCACATCACTGATAGTCAGGAAATTCTGGTGGGCTAACAAAAATTTTAATGTTTCAAGGGACATCTTTCAAAAGGCTCCAGAATATCCTCTGGGAGGCCGAGGCGGGCGGATTGCTCAAGGTCAGGAGTTCGAAACCAGCCTGAGCAAGAGCGAGACACCGTCTCTACTTAAAATAGAAAGAAATTAATTGGCCAACTAAAAATATATAGAAAAAATTAGCCGGGCATGGTGGCGCATGCCTGTAGTCCCAGCTACTCGGGAGGCTGAGGCAGTAGGATTGCTTGAGCCCAGGAGTTTGAGG
>CAUYRT010031960.1:0-18952 GCA_963574885.1 Lepilemur ruficaudatus | reverse complement strand
AGGCCGATATTGCATTAAATGGGGTTATGAGACCATAGCTAATTGGATAAATAGTGACCCAGATATTGTTTTAACAAAGGAAAAGCCAAGCTGCACTTCCCCAAAATCTTGTAATCCTGTGACCATAAGCCTTAAGCAATGACAGGACCCAATATGGGCCACAGGAAAGACCTGGGAATTCCGTTTGCATGGAGGGGGAGGAACAAACGGGCCAGAAGTTCTTTTCACCATTCAGCGGTTTACGCCCGTTCGGCAGTTAAATCCCATTGGGCCTAATCGAGAGATTTATTTGGGCCCAGTGTTGCCGACTCCGGCATCCACCGAGGCAGCAACATTATTGCCAAATGTACTGCCCGAGCCGCGTCGAAAGCCCGTTTTAAATTTGTTAAATTCAATGTATAGATTTGTTAATCAAACAAAACCCAATATGACTAAAGACTGTTGGCTTTGTCTGAATCCAGAACCCCCGTATTACGTAGGCATTGGGGCCGTGAGGTCCCTAAGACAAAATGAAAATGATATCCGAAACTTGTCCACAGAAGATGTGTACAAGCAGCATTTGTGTAAATGGGGCCAGAGACCAAAGTTAACTTTAGAAGATTTACAGGGACAAGGAACCTGCGTATATCCCCTAGGTTTTGCTTTGCCGCAGTCCCCTTATGAAAAGTCTTGTAAAACAAATATTCAGATAAATAACTTGACTGACCCTAAACTGCTTCTGATAGCTCCTAATGGCACATGGTTTGCATGCACAACTAGAATCACTCCTTGTGTCAGCCCCTCAGTGATTGTTCAGAAACAAGATTTGTGTATTTTGGCTCATATTATGCCCCAAGTATATTTCTATTCAGGAAAAGGAGGGCGAGAACACTTACAGGCATCTGGGACATGGCGATTCAAACGAGCCATTCCTGTTCTGATACCATTGCTAATTGGCTTAGGTATTGCGGGATCAGCAACGATAAGCACTGCAGCACTGATAACAGAGAATCAGAACTTTAAAATTTTGAGTCATCAGGTGGATATAGACTTGAGTGATTTAAAAAAATCAGTGAGTTACCTAAAACGCTCAGTAGACTCTTTAGCTGAAATAGTTTTGCAAAATAGAAGAGGATTAGATCTATTGTTCCTGAAGCAAGGTGGCCTGTATATGGCCCTAAGAGAAACTTGTTGTTTTTACGCTAATCATTCTGGCATCATACAAAATAGTCTTTCTCAAGTTAGAAATCGGATAAGAAAAAGAGAAGAGCAGATAAATGCAAACACTAATTGGTATCAAAATTTGTTTACTGGGTCACCGTGGCTCACCACCTTGCTATCAGCCATTGCAGGACCTTTGCTTATTCTATTATTGATATTATTCATTGGTCCATGCTTGTTAAACTGCCTAATAAGATATGTCCAAAAAAATATACAGAATGTTAAGTTGATGGTGTTACGGACCCATTACCACCATATCTGTGATGATAAAGTATAAATAGATATCAAAGATTTGATATCCCGCTGAAAACCAGTGGGGAATGTGATGGGCTAAGAAAAATTCTTTTCTCAAAAAGGAAGACATCTCTATAGGGTTAACTTGTTAAGAAACTCTAATGTATGCTATCTGCTTCTGTACTTAGCTTGCTGCCTCAGGGAACAAAGGGGGTTTGGAAAAACAATCATGTTGTTCTAGGTGATGGTATGCATGATTAACAAAGCAGATGACCTGTGCCTGTGTGTCAGAGATTATGATTGATTTGCTCTTAGGCGCCAGGAGGTCTGTGAGACCTTGGACACACTGACATCCTTAAATTGTCACTAATTACCTAAAATTATTCTCTTTGTACTCTTGCACCTGCTTGCTTGCACGTAGCCTTGTTCAAGAAAAAGTATAAAATCCCTGAGAAACTTTGGGTCGGGGCCACTCTCTCCGAGTAGAGGTGGTCGCCGGCCGGCTGAATAAAGACTCCATCTTAATTTGGCCATAATTCTGACTCTTGTGTTTGTTTGAGCGCTGCACCCTACAACAAGTGAACTATGACCTTACTACTCCACCTGAGGGTTAAGGCTTCACCTGGTTCTCAAATTTTAGTGACCCTCAGTGTCACCTGGGAAATGTTCCAAAAACACAGATTCTGTAATCCCACCTTAGTTTTGGTGAATTTTAATGAAAGATTAGATATTATTATTGAATGTATATTATTTTTAGAAAAACTTATAAAAATCATTCTTTCAATTCCAAGAGATTGGAGAACTAGTGACTGGGATTAGCTTTCTTAAAATCTCCTTGTCCCAGTCTAGCTTTTGGTACGGAGCAGAGAGAAGACAGCTCAGGAGAAGCTCTGGAAGAGCTCACGGTTCTGATATAGGATTGGAAGGAAGAGCCACGCACGTTGTCTGCTGGGTGAGCAGATGACAGAATCTGCGTGTTGTTCTGAAGGTTTCAAATACTGCCTGGTTTCTGGCTGGGATTTCAGGAGAGGGGCACACAATTTCCACCTCCGAAAGCTACCTCAGACTGCTGAAGAGCCCAGGACACTCCTCAGCTAAGACTCAGTACCCCACATCATAGAGGAGAACACACTCATTGCTTATATATCCTTGGTTATTATACTAGAAGTATTTGAAAATATACTTGTTAAAAACTAAGCAACTTCCAGGTATATAGCGAAGTAAATGGCTCCTTCTGCTACCTCAACTCTTCTCCCTCTCTTACGTTAACCAGTTAACTGTCTGAAAATCTACTTTTGTAGACACCACTGTATGCATGTGTGTGCAAATGACAGAGACAGAGATGGGGACAGGGATAGGAAAGGGACAAAGAGAGGCAGAGAGACAGGGATAAGGGATGGGGGGGAGAGAGAGAGAGAGAGAGAGAGAGAGAGAGAGAGAGCAAGAGAGAGGTAACTTTGGCAAGCTATTTGCTATTTAACATTTCCATTCCATGCTTTCCTTATCTGAAAGATTAATAATGGCACCTGCCTCACAGGGCTATTGTGAGAATCAAATGAGTTAATATTTGTAAACCTTTTAGACCAGTGTCTGGAACAGAGTAAGCGCTATGTAACTATGGTTATCAAATAAACATGTGCACATACTTTCAATATATCCTAGATACAAGTTTACGACTTGCAGTTTTTCACTTAATGCTATGTTTTTGAGCTCTTGATATGCCAGCACATACAAATACAATGTAATTTTGTAACAACTATATAGATTGCATAGTGTTGTATGGATAGACTATAAATTATTTAATAATATTTTTGATAGGCAATTGTATTGTCTCAAAGGATAGCATTTTAAAATATTGCAATAAATAATAAAGGAAATACATGTATTTATGCTTGCATGAGTAGGAAAGAAAATGTAGACTAGAAAGTCAAATTTCGGCGTGAAGGGGATGCCGACTTTCAGCCTTGTGTACAAGGCCAAGTTTCTACTCAAAGGCGACTCACCAGCAGCGCATGAGGAGGCCCATCACCCCCTCATGGAAACAAGAGCTGGATATCGCAAACTTTTAAAAATATTTACTAATGTGAGGTGATGAAGAATGATAACTTCATTTTGTTTTAATGTCAGGCAGAATTCTATCATAGAAAAGCTAGAGAGCAGGTATCGTCACACTTTTGTCTGGACAGTGGGAAAAGGCATAGTCTAACCTGCACGGGCGCGGCCAGCTGGAACATGAAGTGGGCGTTTCAATAAAGCTCTCAGGATCAGCATCCCACTGTGGAGATGCCAAACCCAATCATGTCATGTAGGCATTGCTGACATCGGTATCTTTTCCCTGATCGTAATTGCAATGCCGAACCAGTTGCTTCTTGAGGATGGACAAGATGACAGATGATGGATAGATGCATATGGAGAGATAGAAAATAGAGATGCAGATACAGACAATAGGTAGATGGATAAATAATGGACAGGGACAGACATAGATAGGGCCAGGTAGAGACAGAGAGACAGCTGTCGGTAGAGATGCATACATAAAATCCTAGTAACGGTGCTTCTGTGAGGAGACTCGGAGGGCTGGTTAGTGGTGTTTTCCCGTGCCTTGCGGAGCAGCCGCCATGTGTGCTCAGTGTGCGCCACAGCTGTGAGGAGTGTGACGGTGTCTGCCCCGGCTTAGCACCCCCGGGCCTGTCTTCATGTACAAGTTATCTAAACATTCACTTTCCACCCGCTGAGCTGTGCTTTCCTCACTTATAAAATGAAGAAAAACACACATCTCAAAGCGGAGTAGTTAAGATTGACAAAATGAAATAAATGAAGCATCTCATTGAGTTTCCCGATCAACGTGTGAGAAAGTTGACTCAGTTTGATGCATTAGTTACAGGTGCAGCTCAGAGGCTTGCTCTAGGTCACATGGCAGATGAACGACAATGCTGGAACAAGAACATGGGTCACCTAACTCCTAGCGAAGTGCTCATACCACTGAGCTAGCCATACTCGGAATTCAGTCCCACCGTGAACCTCCCTTTGGACCCGTAGGCACGTTCCTCTCCTCCGCCCTCTGCGTCCAGCAGCTCAGGATACAGCTATCTCAAACCACTCTTGCAATATCAGGCCAACATAATATTTTGGCATAACTATGTTTATATGAAATATGTTAATGACTATAATTAAAACTAAGGGATAATCCAAGTTCTAATAATTATATTATAATAAACTAGAAATCCTAGTGGGAAGTAAATACATCTGAGACTTTCATCGGATGAGGAATGCATGCGGCTCTAGTTTAAAAGCACAACCCCGGAGCTGAACGTGATGCACACACGTGCTTGTGTGTGTCTGCACGCAGATAGGGCTCTGCTGCCCAAAAGAAGACAGAACAGACAATGAGACTTTGCTCCTCCTCTACAACTTGTCCCATAACACCCAGGGCAGATTTTTTAAGTCAGAACATTCTTCCACGTTTCCCTGGGGGATTGTTTCTCGGTGTTAGCCAGATTGAACACTAGATGTCACTGTGTTGCAACAAAATTTGGATTTTTAATGCATTTTTGTGTGGCTGTAAATGAGGCATTCCTCAGGGGGAAAAGGTGACATGTCTTTGGGCAGTACCAGTCGTTCTCAGTGACCTCCTAAATATTCATTGGGACCAAATATTCTAAAGTTTGCTTATCATCTATGCAGTTTTATTTCAAATAAACACACACAAGATATATGTGTATTTTATCTATCAGTGGTTTCAAAAGTCACATTTGAACATCCATTTTTTCATGCCTTTGTGCTGTGAGATGGAGAGAAATGTAGACCGAGAGCTATGAAGCAATGTGCCCGGCTCCCCTTTCAGCCTGGGCTCTCGCCATACTTCCAGACTTCCCATCACACTGACGCTGGACCTCTCCACCTGGGAGTCCGTAGCTATGGCAAAGCCATCGTCCGTGACATCTTCTCAGCACCACTCCCCTATCTCTCTAATTTCTAACCAATGGCAGGGCCATAAAAAATACCTATGATTTTTTTTTTTTACTTCTCTGCCCTTCAATTATTATATCCAATGAGTCACCAAGACCTGATTCTAGCTCATCATTTTCTCTAAAACCCTAACAAGATCCTTGGCATACATGACCTGGTGCAGCACAGTCACTATCAAATTTTCTGTTTGTCTTTGATAACTTCTATTTTTTTTTTTTTAATCCCCAGCTCTGTGCAGGAATTGCTGTCCCTGCCTACAAGCCTTTAGTTCTTTCTCTAGCTGGCCAGTGGTGCTCAAAACCCAGGTCTGATTTACCTTCATCGCTGCACTCCTCATCACCCCACCCCTTGCTTTTGCATGCTGCATTCTGGTTATTCTTTTATATTTCTATCTTCCCTTTAGGGCTCACATATGCCATGGGAAAGGAGGAGAATGTCTCTTCCTTTTTCTTATCTTGATAATGCTCCATACATGGTAGGGAAGTGAAGGTATAAATGACATTTTTGTATGGCATAGAACACTTTCCTCTAATTTGGAGTTCATTAATTAAAATTTAACAGAATGGTAACATCATAATTTCAGTTGAGGCACTAATAAATCGACAGATGTCATATTCCAGAATGAGGTGCAATATCCTGAGGCTCAATTTCAGAAAGAGGAAGAGAAAACCAATTGCAGGGCTCATCACCCCTCACCCACTTGGTGACATGAAAGGTTTGAAGAAGCTGGAGCTGGAGCCAGATTTTCCTAGTGAGAGTCTTGATGTTCTACCAGGAATGCGGACACTCTCCCTTGTATCTCAAGGCAAAGAAAAGGCACTTAAAGGACATCACTCAGAAAGCTACATATTGTGATTTGTCTTTTGGTGACGCAGTCAACTCATGTCTGGCTCCCTGCTTAAAGGTGCTGAGGGTGAGAAGTGAGGTCAAGGGGCCACCATGAGAGCGGAGCAAAGAGGAGGCTGACACTGGGACAAGGATGTGTGACTGTTCCCCATGGACCAGGCATGGGCCATGAACAAGGCCCATGGCCCAACAAGCAAATATGTGTTACACTGACCCCTGCCAATGAGAGCCCCTGACGGGGATAAGAAGGCCTTGACCAAAGAGTACCCTGATGCCTAGGTTCTGAGGAAGGAAATATAAGTGACCACCAGGCACAGTGCTCTGATTCTTAAGTTATAGTTTCTTAGCTCCAAACCCAGCCTTATGCACTTAGCTCTGTGATGCTGGGACCGCTGGGGACACCACACCACCTTTCCTCTTTGCCAGGCCCCCTGATCAGCTCTGCCCATGTGCTGCGAGGGGGTCACTGCAAGGCTGGAGGAGGGACAAGGGACTGGACCCTTCTCTTTGCACATTGCTCATGTCAGCAGCATCCAAGCAGTGTGGCTTCCCCTGCAGTGCCTGTTGAGGAGTATTTTATTTCAGTGTCTAGTTTTTTCCACATTTCTATAACCAGCCTCATCATGCTCCCTCCCACGGTAGCACTTCTTCAGAAGTCTGAGTCCCAGCTCTGTGACGTCCGGACAGCACCCGCTCCTTCCAGCGCTGGGCTCCAGCTCTGCGAGACTCCTCCACCAGACTTTGTGTCCTCTGTCCTTTGTTTCCCCAGACCCAGGGCAGGTCACTTCTTCCTTCGTTGACTGTAGCCCTGGGACTTCAGTCTCTGTTTTGTTTATTGCCTTTAAGTCACCTGCTGTCTGTCTAACTTGTTCCCTAAATTCAATTATCTCTGTTAAAATAACCAGTATGTTTCTGCCTTCCTGTCTGGACTCTGAGGATGAAAATGAGCCACATTCCCACACCAGGAGAAGTGCAGGTGCCGGCTCTCTGAGGTGAGGAGAGATAGTGAAGATCTCACAAAAGCATTTCCAAAAAGGAAGGGTCGCTGCTTTATACACCTGCTGAGCCAGTGTGTGGACACCTGCTGATGCCAAAGTTGTCAAGTAAGAACCTTCATCACTTTCCTGCCATCCTAAACCCCTAATCCTGGAGGGGCGAGGTTAGCAGCATGGCAGGGGGCTGCTGGCAGCCCTAGGTGGGGAGATGTTGAAGAAGCCAGCCAAGGCTTCAGATGCAGTTAAAGGACAAAGCCTCAACTTAATCAAGTTTTCAGTTCTGATCACCACGTGGGACTGGGCACAACTGTTATTTAAGCAATAGATTGTTTTTGTGATATCAAGCAACTTTTTTTAAAATTCAAAATTAACAACAACAACAAAAAAAACTTAATGAAGCTTGCCTTAATTTGCATCTAGGAACTAAAGGAAGAGCTAGCTCATTAAGCAGGTTTAAAGGAGTGTGGGACACAACATTGACCTGCTCTGCTGTCACAATCTGCAAGCATAAGTTGTCCCTTATAGGTAAGCTGGTGCTTTTATAGGAGCCCTTAAGGTCGCACAGTTTAGGGTGTCTGGGCCAGGCAGGAAAGTCGTTGTATTTCTATTTCCTCCCCAGCCTAGAGACTGCCCTGTTTGGCCCTGGCTGGATCAGAGAATTTACCATGTATCTGCACTTTCATTCCCCTGCAGCTCCCTAGAGACAGGGATGGCCTTGTGCTCATTCCTAGCAGATGGCACAGGGGCTGACAAATGCTAGATGGTTGACACATCGTTGTTAAGTGATCAGAACCATAGCAAAGACTTGTCAAAAGTCAGTGAAAGCCACAAAAGCAGGACTACCTAATACCATGTGTGGCCCTGGGGCTGGGGGTCAGGAATAGTGGCAGGAGGGGGCCGAGCTTGCCTTGGAGGGCTGTCCAGAGAGCCAGGGGACCCATGGGGAGAAGGGAGAGCATGCCCAGACACAGGCAGGGAGGCGCGGCCCCCAGCAGTGTCCCTGGGCAGAGTGGGTGTGGTTGGGCGGCGGCTGAGGGAAAAGGAGGGTGGAGGCAGCCGGAGGGTTCACAGCCCCTGGGGAGATGGCACTGCGGTCAGGAGGAGAGAGGGTGGGTTGAACAGCCATGCACCTAGACAAATCTGTCTTTCCCTTCTTCCCTAGGCCCTCCCAGCTCCCAGCACTCTGGGGCGGGCTGGCTGTCCCCACTGCTGCTGCTGCTGCGGTGACAGGCGTAGTCCTCACCCCCACCCCCAACCCCGGCCCCCTGGAGCCCGGCTGCGGCTGGCGGCTGGCTGTCTCTGCCCTCTCTCCGGAACTGTTTTTTCTGCCCTGCTCTCTGAAAGCCTTATTGATTGCTCAAAGTGAACTTCTCAGCCCACGGTTTCCTCAACCCCGGGGCAGCTTGCATTTCCTCTGACGTGGCTCTGTCTTCTCCCCTCCCGCGGGGCCCCGGGCTTTTTACATTTCAAATACTTGACAGCTGGGTGAACTTCTGCTTCCGCCCAAAGAAGGACCCTTTGGCGCTGACAATGGCCGGCCAGTGGCGCAGGGCTGCCTTCGCTCCAGCTGTGAAGGCTCAGAGCCGGGAAGCGCGTCCAGCTGCGGCCTGGCCCGCGAGGCCCGAATGCTGATCAGCGGGCAGGGCCGGCTGGTGGCGGCGCAGGTGCACCCTGTCCCCGCCGGCGGGTGAGGCCGCTGACGTCAGCGCAGGTGTGCGCCCGGCGCGCTCAGCTGCCCCCACCCCGTGCCCCACTGCCCAGGGCCCAGGGACCATGCACGCTGCAGAAATCCACTGGGCTTTAAGTGGAGTTCACACCTCTGGAGGGGGTGCTGATTCTGCCCGCAGCCAGGTGACTTTTGGAGTAAGCTGGCTTCGTACACGCCCCCTCTGCACTCCCCGTGGAATGCTGCTGTTCCCCCGGCCGGTGTTGGGGAAATTGCGTTATGCCGTGGACGTCAGTGCCTGTTGAAATCCCGTCCATCTTTCTGGTCTGGTTTGCGTGTCCCGACTGTCCAACCCCGCAGTACAAACATCTCTTTGGTGCACGTGGTATTTCGCTGTGGTATTTTGCTTGTCTTTAATAAGAACAGCGACCATTCATAGTTATAGAGGTTTCACCATTGCCAGGTGCTAACGCCTCTCACATGCCTGTGCATTAATCTCATTTAGTCCCCTCAACACTGGGACTGGTACCACTGTCATTTTACATTCAGGGAACCAGGGCACAAAGGAGTGCCAGCCATGGCCAGGCACTGGCAGGGCCATCCCTGGATGCCCCCCACCCCCATGTTATCATGTGTAATTGTGCTTAGTGTGTCTGACCACCCTCCTCGCACTCGAGTATCCTTGAGACCTGGACCCAGCACGTCTTGGTAGTCCTGGAAGTGCTGAGCCTTGCAGACAGGAGGGACCAAGGAGATGGGAAGGCGGCAGCATGAATGCCCTGAGCTCCCTATGCTGTAGGGTCTTCTGCGTCCCACATCTGACTTAACCCACCCACAAGGAGAGTTTCAACATCTCCAATTTTCATCTTGGTCGTACTGGACAGTAGGGAAGAAACAGATGCATTAAAGCTCCCATTGTTCGTGAAGCCTCCTGGTACTGGTGAGCTGCTCTCAGAGTTACTTCTTCATGGGAAATAAGGCAGCTGAGATAAAAGGGTTAAAACACCTACTAGAATCAGAGAAGGACACAAGCATTCCAGTACCCTGGAGGTCTCAAACTCACGGCTCTAACTTGGCCTAAAGATGAGTTTCGTTTGGACCACATGATGTCTTCTTGTATAGATTTGAATTTTTTACAAGTACTTAAAAATTAGTTGGTTTTACATTTTAAAAATCCAGATTTCCAGTCTCTCTGGGCAAATATGCAGATGACCTGGTGACATTGGCCCTTCATTTTCATATGGTGACAATCTGTTGCCAGGGATTTGCCCCTGGCCACTGTGTATCAAGGTTAGAGCTCCCATGTGTGCACTGCACCTTCAGCCTGTTTTACTGATTCCCGGTATCTGTCTGGCGCCCGAAGGCATTGGCAGTGCCTGGGTAGGTTCAGGAAACACCAGTGTGTCAGTGATCAGTCTCTGATGTGAAAACAGCTCTCTCCATGGGATAGTCACAAGGCTGCAGCTCAGTCAGAATACGTGGACTTTATTTTTTGAGCTCTGCATTCTGACATGGAGTCCCAAGGTCAAGAAGGTTATTAACAGAAATCTAAGAATGGTTAAACATCAGAAATTCCATTAATCATTAGAAAACCATGTAACCATTCCCATAGATACTGAAAAATAGCCTGATAAAATTCAGCTCTTTTTCAAGGTGAAACATCCTCAGGAATTGTATGGAAGATCCTAGCCATTGCAATATGAAAAGACAAAAAAAGAAATAAAGTAAAAGATCAAATTGCCCTTATGTGCAAATAAAATATTTTTATATAAAACTCTATACAAACCATTAATACCAGTGAGTACTGTGTTCAACACATTTATTCATCAAACATTTAGTGAGTGCTGTGGCCATTCTAAGGGTAGCAGATACAGCAGTGAGGAATACAGACAGTTATGCCCACATGAGACTAAAGACTAAATTTTTTAAGTTCTGGATAACAGCAAGAAATGTGTTTGAGAACAGCGAGGAAGGTAACAGAACAGCATGAGCCAATGGAAGCAAGGTTCAGAGTGAGAACGGGGAAGTTATATGGGTCCAGATTAAATAAGGCCTCCAGCTCCTTGAAGGATCTGACTTTTACTCAGAGTGAGATGGGGACTGCTGGAGGATTTTGAGCAGAGTCATATCTATCTAATAAGATCACTCTGTCTTCCGTGTTAAGAATAGAAAATGCTAAGTGCAGAAGCTGGAAATCAGTTAGAAGGCTATTGCAACAATCTGGGAGAGAAATGTTAGTGCCTTGGACCGGGGTCATGCTGGACGGTAAAAGGTGGTTAGCTTCTGATTGTATTCCGAAGGAAGAACTGACTACATTTATGATAGACTCAATATGGTATGCAAGTTTTTAATTTGTAAACTGTAAGAATAGAATTCCCATTTACTAATATCCTGAGGACTACAGAAAGGAGTAGGTTTGGAGCAGTGGAGAACCAGGAATTTGGTTTTGCAGATATTAATTTTGAGATAGTAAAATAATTTGGGTTAGGCTTATGATGCATTAAAAACAAATCTTAGTTGTTGAAATCATAAGTTTTTTTTTTTTTTTTTTTTTTTTTTTTACCAATGCCATGCCCATTCCAGATTGGACCGTTTTCCAGACAATGACTTTTATAAAATGCAGTGCAATGACTCAGTGATGTGACTGTGCCATTTCAGCTCTTGGTCTTCCCACTCATTGCTGAAGGAAGTGCAGGACCCAAACACTGGGCAGGGGCTTTTTGTACCTCAGTTTGGGAGTAGTGGACATGGCCATGTGTTGTCTGGAACTCCCCGAGGCCTGAGGTGTTTATTGTCCCTGCTGTTCAGTGTTGGGTGGCCCACCACAAAGTCCCTCCCCATGAACTGTCTCAGGTAAAGGGAGCCATCTAGCTCAGGGAACTGTCTCTCCCTGGATGCAGCCGACTTCCAATGACAGTTGACATGGGAGATCAAACAAAGATGCAGCTCCTGCCGCAATTCAGAGTAATTCTGAAGGGCCATTCCCACTCCAGAATCCCCCATGGCGTCAGCAAAGGCTCTGTCGCAGTTGTCTCATGGTTCAATTTTTCCTTCTGCCCAGTTCTCCACTAACTCCCTTATAGGTGAATTCCTGAAGGCCTGGCCCAATAACTTTCTGTACCAAATTTGAAACTCAGTTTCACGGGGGACCTAAGATAAACGACACATTTCTTATTTTTTCAAGGAGAAGTAGTCATATTCTCCCACCTCAGTGGAAGTGTGATGAGAAATGTAGTCTGTGTGGTGGGAAGAGAAATACCGTTGGTGAGCATTTACAATGTCTGTCCTGTGTCCCTTTTGATATCTATAAAGAGACACTGAGTGAGCACATGGCTATGCAAATCTAGATTTCAAGAATTATTCATATGTCCTGACTGCAGGTAGTAATCTTGAGTGGTATTTAGAGACGTGGTACCAGACAATACTACCCGAGTGCAGGTAGAGAAGAGATGTGAGGACTACGCTAACATTCAGAAACCAGGAAAGGAGACTGTGACGTCACAGATACGCACGTGCTATCCACGCACCGCTCCTCAGCAAACGCCCGGAGAGATTCTCATGCTTGTACACGAGGAAACATGCATATAAATGGACATTGCAGAGTTTCCCTTTCTGAAATGCAGAATAATGGAAATGACTCAGATATCTAGTTAACATGAGAAAGAATAAATTGTAGCAAAATCATAAAGTGGTATAAAATATACCAGTTAGAGCCTATGGATTTGAGTTGCATGTGTTAATATTCATAAATCAACCTCAAAAACATAATGTTGAGCCAGAACATCAGGTTTCACCGTCATGCATTGACTATGATAGCATTTATAGGAAGCTTTAAAACACTCAAAACTGCCATATGTTGCTTATGGACACGCACCTGTGTGATAACAACATGACCCGCAAGTGGGATGCTGTGCGCTCTGCAGTGGGGGAGGGACGGGAGCGAGTGTGCCTACTGCCTGTAATACACAGTATCCTTTGCTGTTCTTATGAATGTACGAAATATTTTAAATAAAAATATGCCTTCCCATCTTACCATTACACAGCACTAAACGTATTAACAAAGTCAGCCCTTTTAAGTGTCATTTGTAACCACAAATTGTAAAATCATTGGTAGCTAGTACTTTGGATTCACTTTGTATTGCCAAAGCATCATGATGATAATAATGAAAAGATTGTAATAATGCTGTGCCATTTATTTAGCCTACAATATGACCAGCACTTTGCTAAACTCTTCTGGTATATTATTTTATTTTTTTTTTAATTTCATGCTTTTGTTTGTATTTTAAGAAATGGGGTTTTACTCTGTTGCCCAGGCCAGAGTGTACTGGTACACTCATAGCTCACTGCAAACTCAGACTCCTGGGCTCAAGCGATCCTCCTGCCTCAGCCTCCCAAGTAGCTGGAACTACAGGCATGCATCACCATGCCTGGCTAATTTTTAAAATATTTTTAGAGATGGGGTCTCACTGTGTTGCCCAGGCTGGCCTCATCCTGGCTTCACACAACAATCCTCCCTCCACAACGTCCCAAGTCCTGGGAATATGGATGTGAATTTTCCATACTATTGTTTGATTCTAAAGAAAATATTCTCACTTGCAAATCTTCACCCTTCTCTCTGCACGATGTGAGCTTCAGAGCCCGTGTTCAGTTATTGCCTGCTAAATGGAAGTGAACCACCAAAAGCGGAGGTGCTTGGGAAGGCCAGCAGGAGTGACAGCACGAGTCTGATACGGTCCCAGGACATTCTGGCTTCTCTTCTGTCTGAGGTAGTGAGCCCTAGAGCCGCAGCCTTCCCAGGTTCCCACGGCAATGAACCCACTCGTGCTCTGAACTCTTTCCATTCTGCCTTTTCCTTCATAACAGAAGGTGTCACATAGTCCCCTGCTTCCTCTTCTAGGGAAATTAACTTAATTCAATTGAACTGAACTTATAATCACAGATGGGAATGACCTCAGAGAACTTTGTTTCAACCCTCTCATTTTACAGATTGAAAGGAAAAACCCAAAGAAGTTAAGTGACTTCCTTGTTCCATACAGTATCCTTCCTTTCTCGAAATTCGGGGGCTCCCAGTTCTATTTGCACAGAAGAATCACCTGGGTAGCGTTAAAGCATTCTGCTGTCCGGGACGTGGTTCCGTACACTCTGATTTAATTGGTCTGGGGAGGGACTTGGATTTGGAACTTTCTCAGGCTCCCCGGGTGTTTCTAATGTGAAGCCATGGCTGTGAACCTCTGCCTTGTGTCTCCTTCCCCTGGCGCGTTCACATAAACAGATCTTCGATCTCGCTGGCCCAGGGAGCGTGACTGGAGCCATGCTGCTCATTTGCCAACAGAAAAGGGAGCAGTCGAGAACAAATGGGGCAGTGGGTTTGCTCTTCACAAAACCTGAACTTTGCAGAAGATTTTATCCTATACTTTTTCCATATACGGGTCTTCTGATGTGATCGTTTTCCTTCAGTGCACTTTCTGAGAGGTGAAGAAAACGAAAAAGCATTGTTTTTCCCAGCTACAAACAGAATATGTTTGGAAGTAATTGCAGTTCAGAATGTTAAGGGTCGGATTTAGTTCTATTTCAATAAGCCGTGAAAGCCCAACTCCAGCTAGTCTGATGCCTGTTTTATTTAAAGCAGAGGTTGTCAAACTTTCTCTGTAAAGGGCCGGATAGTAAATACTTTAGGTTCTGCAGGCCATATGGTCCCTGTTGCAACTGCTCAACTCTGCCATTAGACTGTGAAAAGCAGCCCTAGATAAGACATAAACAAATGGGTGTGGTTGTGCTCTAATAAAACCGTATTTAGAAAAACAAGAAATGGGCTGAATTTGGCCCATGGCCATAGTTTGCCAACCTCTAAAGTGTCAGATTGAAAAAAGTACCATTTGATGATGATTCAACCCTAAGAAAAGCCAAAATATCACTAAAGTGTGTTTAGTTGAGTATGGAGGGTTTCTGAAATTAAGAAAAATCTCCCGATGTTGTTTTAATACTCAATTCATACATCCAAAAGTGTGTAAGACCCCAATAAAAATAAAAAACAGAGTTTATTCCAGCATCTTTTGAATATCTTTGTATTTTTTTTAGTACATTTTACTTTTGGTGCAATTTACAAATATTTCTCTTTTTCATCTTAACAACAACAAAAAAAAATTAGCAGAAATAGGCTGCTAAACCCCAGAAGCAGTCAAATAATTACTTGGAAAGTGGAAAAGCAGTGAACACTACTCATTTCGTGATTTCAATTTTATGATTGCTTCATCACAGAACAAACATACATAAAACTTTCATAACAGTTGCATTATCTGAATCATAGTTTTCAGTTTCAGCCCAAACCACTGCCACTTACGAAAACCTAGCCTTACTTTATTTAGGTCTTCGAACAAACCTAGAAAAATAGTTGCTAGAATGAAAAGAATTTGTAATGTATTCTGATCATAGTTATGAGAGGTTGGACTGTAGGAAAATGCCTTTGCCTTGCTATTCCTTCAGCCTCTGAAAGTCAATCTAAATTCTAATGGCACCTCACGGCTACACAGGGCTCCTTTGGAATCCTGCTGGGACTTTCCACAGCAACGCAGCAATGAATAAAATGACTACTCACTTTTGACTTAATGAAGAGCCACTATCTAAAGGTTAGGGAGAAAATGAAGTAGAACCACACTGAGGGAGTTGCCAGGGAGCATCCCATATGAAACGCAATGTGCGGGCATTGAAAAGCATTCCTCCAAACACGCTACCTGGGTTCTCGGGTTTTCTAGGGAGCCAGTAATTCACTGAACCCGTACATGCTGGAAAACAGATCAAGAACTGAGGCTACAGCCTAGTCAGGTGGGATTTGTGAACAAAAGTTAAGCAGGACCTTGCCTCCCTGAAGCCTAGACCAGAGGTCTGGAGAGTTCTCCTGAGGAAAAGAGCAGAACTTCGCAAGACTCTCAACTCTCAGCCGCACAGCTTGCTTTCTTCTCTGTAGCATCACTTTTGCCTTGTTTACATTATTACAATTTGCACCTATATTTTCTTTTCTGGGGTTGAGGATGTTTACTTTAGAACAAAAGTTGCTTTTTCTAATTAAATCATTCCTTCCATTCCCACAATGAATTGTTAGAAGTACAAAACTAGAGAGACGGAAGCTATGATTTGATCAAAATAATATAATCAAATGATCTGTAAGCCACAGGATCTGGAGTTAGTTGGACTTTGGTTTTAATCTAGTTTTTTTTCACTTCCTGAATATGTGACTTTTGGAAATTGGTTAAGACTCTTTGAGTCTTGGTTTTCTCATCTAAAATGTGGGACTATTAGTACATATCTGATGATATTATTGTGCAGCAGTCAAGCAATGTGGGTGATACGCTCAGCCTGGGGCACAGCGTAGGTGCCCAGTGAGGGAGGGGATAGAGACGATAAAGTCAGTGACAACGACCTGACACTTGACGGTGATCTGTGTGTCGATGAGGGGAGGCCACACCTCCTCGACATTGTACTACTGCACAGTGGTAAGGAAAGGGTAGCTTGGTGATTATTCTGAGTCTCTTTTTCACCAAGTATCTCCAGCATTTGGTCAGGATGACTACCCAGAATGGCAGACACAGGTATAGTCAAAGCAAAGCACGACAACACCTGTTCTAAGGCTAAATATAGGTCATGTTTTAAGGTATATAGTCTTAGTGTTTCCTCACGACCTGCCCCTTCTGAAGTCACGGAGAGTCAATAATCAAATGTCAAAACAATTTATTGAATTCTCTGGCAGCAAGAGGGAGAGGTCTGATTACGTGTGTGTCACTCCAGTTGCAGGAGCTCCATCAGCCATCCATGAACTCCTGGTTGCAGAGTTATAGCATCCCTGTGTAAAGTCCTACGATTGGTCCAGTTGACAACTCCAGGAAGACTAATCATAGCGTGAATTATCTACTTCTGGTGAGCTGTGCCTGTCACTTATGTGTTGCTGAGTGCTAAAAAAAACCTACGTCAGTGCTAAAGGAAATAGCTTCTGCTTCATGTCACTAGGAAGCATTTGATATTTAGCAGTGTTTTCTACCACCGACTACCTTTATTCATTTATTATTTTGTTAAATAACATTGTTGAGATTCAGCTATGTGCCACCACCATGGTAGGCATGGGAGGTACAGTGGTTAGGAAGATCCCATACTACCCCTGCCCCAAGGAATTCCTAGAGAAGTGTGGAAGGAAGACATGAAAAAAATAATTGTAACTGTTATGCATGGCATGCTAGGACAAGCACAGGGCACTGGAGAAGGCGTAGCAGATGAGTGTCTCCCAGTCGAAGAGTTGGAAAATTCCTGGGAAACTGATATCCAAATTGAGGCTAAGAGGATGAAAAGGTCTTCTTTTTAAATCTGAGGTAGAATTATGTCAATTTTATTTGAATTTCTGAATGAGGATTGCAATTACTAGTATAATACATTATTGATTGTCACATTACCTCTTTCCCCTAAAAAGGTGCCATTTTGTCCCATTAGGAAAGATGTGTAGTAATTAACATTAATACAGTTTGTAAAAATCAAAAGTCATGTCCAAGCAAGGACAAAGCAAAACATGCTAGTGTCTGGACCAACACATCCAATTCACCTGACTTCATTAGACCCTAGAGCTTGCAGATAAGTACACGATCATGGAGGAATTGCAGAATTTATTCTTGGTGGTGGAATGGTTGGCTGGGGCTGGGAGACAGTCATGCCAGGACTGCACGGGGATGCCTTCGCTGGTACTCTGACTCTCTTACCCACTGACGGAACTGCTGGCAGCATGTTTCTAATCAAACTTCTTCAAGATTCATTCATTCAAAGATATTTTTAATGAAATAATTCAATAAGAGATGAAAGTGACATGGGCCTTAACCTGGAGGAGCCCGTGTTAGTGAGTGAAGCAACCAGGGAATAGTTAGTAATCCCCACACCGTGTTAAGGGCGACCCATGATTGTGACACATCTCCTATTTTAGAGACTCGAGGTGGGCAGAACTAACTCAACCTGAGGGAAGAGGGAAAAATTCCAGATTTTGGCAGGTGAGGAAAGAGTTCAGTAAGTCTATGTTAAGCCAACATTTGGATCCCTGAAAGAGCATGATGTGCTTCACCAACCTAAAGGACCCTTTGACACAGGGGAACCAATGCAATGCAGAAGCTCATGTAAGACCTAGAAGTTTGGATTTTGTAGAACATTGAGCTTGTGGGAATAAGGATGGAAGGATAAACAGATTGTGGGGATACTTTTCACTTTTTGGGTTTTTATTCTTTGATCAATTTGGAATTATCAAAGGATTTAAAACCAAGGCAGGAATCCAATTGGTTTGTTTGCTGGAAGGTTCTTCTGGCAGTGCATTGGTGAAAGGCTGGACATAAAGACCATGGAGAAAAGTACGTATTTGTGCTGGGGGTGGGCGGGAAGGGAGCCACGATTACGTAAGGGAGAGATGGTGTTTGCCTGATGGAAGTCTGACTGGTACCCACAGCGGTAGGCAGTGAACACAACCTGGGGAGTTCAAATCTTTAGTGTTTGCTGACCAGTGAAACGTGAAGGTGAGCACGAGGAACCGCGAGGAACTACACGTTTCTCACAGACACTCACCGCTGCACAGGGACGGCAGACGACGCCTGTGTGAGGCGATGGTCTGTAATGAGGCACGATAATCTCAGGAAATGTGTTTCTTTTGGATGCGGCCCAGCTTCTGCAGCGCAGTTCTTATTTGTTGCCCGCATAAGCTATCATGTAGCTGCACTTATACCGACTGGGTGATTTGCTTACCGCTGAATGCTCATTCCTTTGAATGACCTGTAAGGAATTTTGTCCGAAAGATGTGTATGGGACAAACGTGATGATGGTCAAGAGATTTTATGCTGGGCAAATATGTATGAGAACAAAGTTCTAAAAACTAAACAGACCATTATTCGAAGTGAGGTGACACAAGACCCGAAGAATGGGCCCCACTTGTACTCGTCATCAAATTGGTATTGACTGATTAACACTATGGTGCTCAAATGGTGGGAGTGTTCACTAGGGAACTGGGGGGTGGGGAGTAAGCCCACATCTG
>CAUYRT010031959.1:0-26757 GCA_963574885.1 Lepilemur ruficaudatus | reverse complement strand
ACCCATGCACATATCCACTCATCCATATACCCACCTATCCACCCATCCACATATCCAGCTATCCACCCATCCATATATCCCCTCATCCACATATCCACCTATCCACCCATCCACATATCCACTCATCCACATATCTACCATTCACCCATCCACATATCCACTCATCCATATATCCACCCATCCACATATCCACCCATCCACATATCCACCTATCCACCCATCAACATATCCACCCATCCACCCATCAACATATCCACCTCTCCACCCATCCACATATCCACTCATCCACATATCTGCCCCTCCACCCATCCACATATCGCCTCATCCACATATGCCTGCATCCACTCCTCCACCCATTCACATATCCACCCATCTAGCCATCCACCCATCCCCATATCTTCCCATCCACCCTCCACCCATCCACCCATGCACCCGTCCTACGCTGGGCCTGGGTTTTCACAAACCTGTGCCTCCTCCCTTCCAGAGCCCATTTACAGACCTGGATGGAGTTCAGACTTCTTTGTGAATGTGACAGTCCTTTGCCATGTGGCCTCTGATCATCTTCCATCACTTGACACCCCAAGCTTGATGAGGTCCCTTGTCTGCTGCCCCTGGGATGCTCTGTTCCCTGCACTGTGATTCCTGGCCACAATGGCAGGGTCATGGCTGGGTCATGGCTGTACCTGGTGCGCTGGAACTCAGCCTGGCATGGGGTTGTTCAGCCCCTGTACTCTCAATGCATGGTCCTTATGTCTTGGGAACATACGAGACACCCCTGACCACAAGTCCAAAAGAAACAACAGTGGTCCTGGGGCCCGTTGCCAGCCTTGGGGAGAGTCTGGGTTTTGTGGCCATGTCCCATCCCCTTGCTGTCACCTGTTAGGGCTAGATGGGCAGAAAGACTATGGCCCTTTGCAGGGCACTGTGGCTGCCTCCCCACCTGGGCCACGGCCTCCCCTAAGCCT
Organism: Lepilemur ruficaudatus; assembly: GCA_963574885.1. Classification (NCBI taxonomy): domain Eukaryota; kingdom Metazoa; phylum Chordata; class Mammalia; order Primates; family Lepilemuridae; genus Lepilemur; species Lepilemur ruficaudatus. The sequence continues at coordinate 25,792 of CAUYRT010031959.1, read as the reverse complement.
CTCCCTCAGTGCCATTGCCTGCTACTGCCCTGGAGCAGAGGTGGCCCCTATGGAATCACCGGGGCCCAGAAGCAGACAGGGCTCCTGGATCCAGACAGGGTCCAGGATCCCTGCCTGCTCCAGGCCCACTTTGGGCCTCCCCTGCAGCAAGGGGGAGAGGGGGTGCTATGAATGCGGGTCTGAGCCCATCCCTTCTTCCCGAACACCTTCTGTGGCTCCTCAGAGCCTAAGGAACCAGGTGTAAATTCCTCACTCCCATCTGGGCCCAGGGACCTTCCGGAGCCACCACCTGCCACATGTCACCAGCCTCCAGTACCGCAGCACGGGATCCTCCCGGCCACAGACCCTCAGCCTGTGTTCAGCCTCTTCCTGCAGGTGAAGTCCACCTCTTCTCTGCCCATCAATATCTGATTCCTCCATTTAGGTTTGTCTGAAACACCACCTCCTCCGTGCAGCCCATCCTGGTTAGCATCGGGGAGTCCTTTCCCTGTGCTTCATGTCATGTGGTTTCACCCCTTGTGTGGTTATGAGCTGAGGCAGGTGTGCAGGTGAAGCACAGAGCAACTCAACGACTGTTCAAGCTGCACGGCCCCTTTGAGCCTCCTTGGACCCAGGCTCCTGCCGTCCCTGCTTTTTCTGGAACTGCAGACGCATCCTCCCACATTCACACTGTGGAAGAGCTTCAGGTTTTCTAGAAAATGTGGTGCTGGGTGCTGTCCTCTGGCCTTGGGCTGCCCAGAACTGGTCAAATCTGCAACAGACGGAGAGGAGGGAGGCTCCCTCGTACTCTTGGCTTGTTAAATCCTGGGCCCTCTTCCTAGAACTTTCCAAGTAAACAAAGATGGCCCTTACACGTGGGGATGGCTGTGTCGGCCTCTCTGTTCCCAGGATCTGCCCCACCTCAGGCACTGCGAGGGATAGTGGGCGGAGCAGAGCTGCAGGATGTCCCTGACCTTCAGGTCTGTGCCCAGCAGGTGGCAGTCGCAGCAGACACAGGATCTGGGGACTCGCCGAGAGCCGCGTGTCAGAGGATAGCTCTCCATGTAAAGACCAAGCCGTGAGGAGGAGGGGAACCGCGGTACACGACCCGCTTCGTCCTCCCGACCACGCTGGGAGGGAGGTCTCCTTACCCCATTTCACAGACCCGGACCCTGCGACAAGTACACCAATTATGTGGCCTTGGTCACAACAGAGTCACGTGCTCATACCTGGCAGGGCTGGGACTCGAACCCAGGAATCTGACTCCAGGCCTCATGCAGCTAAACACTCTTGGAGCAAATGTTGAGCCTGCCCAGCTGCTGAGGAGGGGGCAGCTTCCTTCCGTGTCACCTGACCTGTCGCCTTCCCGGCCCCTGCCTCGCTCAGAGGGGGCTTCTCATTCCGTGAAGAGGAAGGAGGAGGGGGAGAGAAAGCCACTTACTTCTCAGGTCACTAAAAACAAAAACCGCAACACCAAAATTCTAAGCCGCTGCAGACTTTCCCCTGGGCCAACCTGAAAATCGGCCACCTTCCTTTGGAAGCGACACCCCCCTAGCTGCCTGGGGGCGCCGTGGAAACTGGATGTCCTGCTGCAGGAACTGACCGTGAGGGGTTTGTCTGTCCTCGAGGCTGTAGGACTAAGCCGGGGCCTGGTCCTGCACCCACTGGGAGGCAGGGCGCTCACACGGCACCTGGCGCTCACGCGGGCTGCAGGCTGCCGAGGGAACACAGGTGGATTTACCTGGATACGCAAAGATGACAACTGCCCGGGCCCACTGAGCAGTGGGGTCCCGGGTCCTCCCGCACTCGGAGTGTGGGCGCAGAGCACGCGGCGCAGGAGTGGGCTCGGGGTGCCCGAGGAGGGTGGGCCCGCGCGTCCTGGAGATGGAGCACCTTCTGAGGTGCACAAGGGCAGCAGCTGCTCACGGTGGACTTTGGGGGGGCCCAGGGGACAGTCACTGGAGACGTGATTCCTGGAAACTATCCACTGCTGAGATCCACCTTGGGATCCTCTTCCATTCAGGGAGCATTTACTGAGTGCCTGCTGTGTACGTCCCTGGCACTGGGGGGGAAGCATCAGAGAACAGAAAGAAGGAACTTCCTGTTCTCGTCCCAACAGCTGCGCCTGGGCCCTGCCGGCTGGCCTGCAGCCAGCGCCTCGCCTCCCCTGCACACACAGCCCCCACCCCACCCCTGCTCTGCTGTGACCTGTTTCAGCTGCTTCTCTGCCCAGAATACCCTCCCTGCCCCTTTATCTCTCAGCAACCTACCTGGACAGCTTCTCCAGGAAGACAGGAAAGTACATAATGCTTCTTGCCATTCCCACGAGCCCCCTCCCTGGATCAATCACCTCAGGGTGCCTTGACTCACCGCTGCACCTGGGCCGCAAGTGGCCCCTGGGGCAGGCCGCAGGGCTTTGTAACCGCTGCCACCTGGTGGCCAGGACCGGCATGGACTCTGTTCTGCGACGTGACCAGCAGCCACACGTGAGGGAGGGGAGGGGAGGGCAACCAGCGGCCAGGCAGAGGAGGCAAAGGCCTTAAAAAGTGCACTGGCTTCAGGAATCCTCTCGGGGCCAACTAAAAAGTGCCTTAAAGTCCTATTTTCCATCAGATTCACACCACAATGGGTATTCGTACGCCGGGGGTTCACCAGACGCAGATCCCCCCAGCTCCCCCTTTTACGAGTGGTGTCAACCAGGGCTGGGGCCAGGGGCTGCGGGATCCCTGAGGGCAGCACGGCTAGCCAGGGGACAGCAAAATTAAGACGAACTCGGGCAGGGAAGTCACGTTAGGAGCCCAGCAGCGGGCATCAAGCTTCCTGGGAAGCGCTGCCAGGATGAGGCTCAACCTGGATGAGGCTAAAAGGTCTGTGTGGTCAACCCAACGGCACCTTGAGACGGGTAACAAGGAGTCTTCCGCTGCAGGGCCCATCATGTAGCAAGTGCCTTCCACACACAGCACTTGGCTCAGTAACAAGATGCCCAGGGTAGGGGCCTGGGACGTCTGTGCACGTACACAGCTGGCTTCGGCAGGTGGGAGTGGGGGGTGGCACAGGGGTAGCTTCTGCAGCCTGGGCCCCTGACATGCCAAAAGGAAACAACAGTCACTCCTGGCAAAGACAGCCACTAGAGAAGCCACCTTGGGTTGGAGGTGCAGAGAGCCAGGGCCCAGAACTTGAGCTGCCAGAGCTCCCTGGGCAGCTGGAACTTAGGGAGAGGACCTTGAACACCGAGACCCCCAAAGGTCAGCAGCATGGTGCCCGAGAGGGAGCCCAGGGAGGTGTTTAAGTCCCCACATAAAGCGCATGGCTGAAGTTCAGGTGCTCCTGGGCCACCAAGGGGCCAAGTACTCCACCCACGATCAAACTGCAGCTCCTGTGGCCACCCTGCCAGGCCCTGCTTTCTGTCAAGTGCTCCAGGGACCCCACGAACCCAGCAAGGGCTTGCTTTGTCCCGCAGCCTGAGTCAGCTCTGCTGGACAGCCATGGCCTGCCTCCGCCAGCAGGCTCGCCCGGCTGGTCTCTCAGGGAGGCCAAGGACCTCTCTGTCCCGCTGGCCTGTGACCTTCTCAGGGGTCCACTGCAGGACAGACACTCCCACTGCTCTTGGGGCCTGGTAGGTTGGCCCCCAGGTGTCTGCATAACTGGTTCCATTCTGATTCCAAAGCTCTGAGTTCAGGAATGTACCTAGACCTTTCTGGGTTGCCAGGTGAGGTTGGGGCGATAGTATTCACGCCCCCTTTGCATTGTCCTGGGTCTCACTGAGTGGTGAGGCCAAGACTGGTGAGGGGCTCCTGGCTGAGATGGGGTCCCCACCTGTCCCCTCCAGCTTCCACGCACAAGGGCCCTGGCCCTAACCCACACACTTCAGCTCTGAGCATCCACAGTTACATGGTGGCGCTGGTATTTGAGGCCTGGAGGCTGCAGCTCCCCGTGTGAGGTCACGGCTGATCTCCCCACGGCGCATCCTTGCCCTTCAGATAAGTCACCCTCATGTACCCGGGAGATCCCTTTCCTGGATTTACCACGGGCGTTTATCAACAAGGCAGCCACGCACTCAGCCACGCTCCTAAGCTGCGGTTCTGGGCCTTGCGCCATGCTCTCCAAGGTGCCATTTTCTTAGCCCACCTGTGGCGCAACCAGAAGGAGCTGCTGAGCCACCATGGCCCAGCCAAGGGTCCAGCCAAGGAACAAAGGGGCAGGGCGCGCACCAGGGCCAGTGCTGGACACCAGCGGCTTTCACCTTCTCCCTGTCCTCCGGCAGATGTCCGATTAGCATGCCCGGCCCTCCTCGGAATGGCTACATGGCAGAGTGGTGACAACGGCCACAGCTGTACACACCTGAGAAACTGTCACAACCTGTTCAGCTCTGATGAAGGCTTTTTTGAGCATAAAACTACGTATCCACGCGCTCAGGTCTTGTTTAACCACCTTGAAACCTATTTCACAAACGTATGCTCATTAAAAACTGCAGTTCCATAAAGAACACAGTCTAGATGAGAGTCCAGCCCTGTCCCTCCTCTGCAGCCCCAGATACAATCCCACCCCGTCACGGAAGTCCGTCTTGTGACTCCAGGCCACCCCTGTGCCCTGGCCACCCAAGCTACTGAGCAGGGTCCCTGCTGTTCGAGGGACGCAAGAATCAGGAATCGCCTCGAGGGCCATGGCTCTGTCTGCCACCGGGGCCCCGCTTGGCAATGCTTCCTCCCGTCCTGAACTGGGCGGCAGCCGACCATGCTGTTCCCCGGCCTTTTCCACCATGTGGCAGCCCCTGCTGGGCATGACGACAGTTCACCAAGAGTGAGCTCTCCTGGCTGCCTTTGCCCCATCTCCCAAAACATCTAGAAACTCATAACTATATCCCAGATGGAAAGGGCAGCACATACATTTCCAGGAACCGTCCTGAAAATGTCCTTCAGGAAAAGCTGCACAGCACAAATCCACTGATGGCTGCTGCCCCCTTGTGGCCACGCCCACACCTTACAGGCTGCCCACGCGCCCCCCCCAACAGGGGCTCGGACGCAGCCTCAGCCCAGAGGGCAACGGGGAGCTGGGGTGCTGGCAGGCCTGGGGAGAGTTAGAGAGCGGACAAGGCACAATACCGGGGACAGGGCACTGAGCTGGTGGGTGGCTCAGACCTCTCTCCTAGGCAGGGAAGGAGCCACGTGCCCCACACACCCTGGCAACGTCCACCAGTCAGAGTTGTGGGGTGAATGGTGAGGTGGGGTGTGCTTGGTCCCAATGCCAATACCCCCAGAGGGCCCATCCTGCTGCTTGGGGGGCAGCCTCAGCAAGTGCACTCACCAGAGAAACCCTGTTCTCTTACCAGAGATGACACACGGATCCTTCTGGAAGCCACTCTGGGAAGGAAGCAGGGTCCCCAGCAGCAGGGGACACAGATGCTCCCTCTGCCCCTTCCCCTAGCCAGCATCCCATCCACTCTCCAGGAACAAGACACAGTGCACTGGCCGACACCTAGGTGTTGTAGTGTAGCTTGGTTTTATTTATGTCCACAAATATTTCAAAAAAATTACAAAATACTCAAATGGAGAGAACACAGAAGTCACGATTTCTGGGTGTCTACTCTTTTACACTGTGTTATCTCATGGCAAACTACTCATATATACATTTAGCTTCAAGATATATATAAACGTAGCAAACCAGAATGTACACTCCGCTCTGCTGCTGCTGCAGTGAAACGTGAAGCTCAACCTTGACAACACTGAACGAGATACATACCAAACACAGAAAAGCAAAACCAAACTTCAAACAAGAGGAAGGAAAATCCAAAAGGAAACCAAGTGGTTGCGCTTCAAAGACACCATAAAGGCCTGCAGCCTCCTAAACAAACTGCAGCGGGTCAGGGAAGGGTTTTAGGTGGTGGCGCTTTTAATGGAAGGATCTCAGTGCTTCACCTTGTGCTACGGGGAGAAACCAAAACGTAAGGAGAGAACGCCCTCAGACGGTTTTCAAGTACAGACTTCAAAGTACTTCACTCTCTCTCTTCTTTGGAAAAATGGATGGCAGAGAAAGGAGATAAAGGTTTAACTGAATGGCAGATGATGTGTTCTGCCAAAAAGAGAAAAAATTAAAGGAGGGAGAGAAGGTGGAGGCACAGACGCAGATGCCGGGGCAGCGGGACGCGCCCGCCTGCCGGAGCCCAGTGGGAAGAGGCCCTACTCAGCCGTGGAGAAACCTGCGGCAGAACAGCCTGCCTTGATGGCATGTCACCACCCCCAGAAGAAAATAAACGCCTCTATGCCAACGGGACCAGAAAGTCTGATGACAAAGGATCGATCTGAGCCTGCCTCCCCACTAGGAACTACAGTTAAGGCAGAAATGGAATGAGATAAAATGAAAGGAGAAAAGACCACAAACATTTTCAACAGACAAAACAATCTATCTCAACTGAAACCAAACAGTTTTCGTAAGAACCGGAAATGCCCCTGATGCAGGTTTGAATCCAGAACCTGAATCTGAGCTAACACCGGCTGGTTTCTGGATCAAACTGCCAGCCTCTCCTCCTGCCCCTCCATGGCCTGGGGCCAGGACGCACTTCGTGTCCACTGACTCACAGTGTGGTTTCTTTTTTCTGACAATTCTTGGATGTGACCACCAAAACAGTGGCAGAAATGGCCCTTGAGAGTCTGAAAGAAGAGGGTTGGGAGGGGCCGCATGCTGGAAGGAAGCCTGACCAACAGGTGCAGACGCCCCCAGACACCCCCCAGCCTCTGCTTCGGAGAAAGTGCATTAATGTCAGAACTCAGAGGGCCCAGGCTCTGTCCAGGACTACTCTGCTCTGAAGGGCTGCCCTCCTGAACAGCGGTACCCGCCAGGTGGAAGGCTGCTTTCCGACTTCCTGTCTACGGGCTAGACTCCAGTTCCTACTTCCAGGAGGAAGAGTGGGACATGGCTTCCCAGACCGACGTGGGTCACTATCCACAGACTTGTTCCTGGGCACGTGTGCAGGCTGCCACCCACAATCGTGCTAACTCCAGGGTCTCCCTCACCAAAAGCAGCCTCTGCTTTGTGGCCAGGATGACTTGGCTTTGTCCTCACCCCAAGAAGATCTAAATGATGACATGCATTAAGGGGCAGATTTCTAACAGATTCCTTTGGCAAGCATATGTCCTGGGTCTTTCATGTGCTATTTGTATGGAATCATTTTCTTGAATTTTCTAGAATGTTTATGAAATTTTCAGAGTGTTAAAAAAAGGCAATTTGTCCAGAACAGTCAAATGTGTGTGCATAGAAATCTATAAGGAAATCTACAATCAGACACACACAATCATGTGCTCTCCACCCTGCAGAAACAGGACAACAGTGACACCAGGGAACAGAAAGTGAACACTTGAACTCCTGCACTCCTTGTGCAAAATGAGCTCGGAGCTAACAGATGTCTACGTCGCCGGCACAGCGCATGCTAGGAACAGACAGAAGAGAAAGTCAAAGCAGCAAAGCAGTCACGCTGTCTCTGCAAAGCCCTGGATGCCCGCTGCTACGGCCAAGCCTAGTCCCAAGCTTTCGCCCATGGTAACTGCTAACGCCCATCTGCTCCCTTTAATTAAAGGGATAATTATATATAACTTTTTATTAAAAAATCAACTCTGTATTCTGTCAATAGCTGGTGGGAATTCACAATTAGCGACATGGCTGGAAAAAATAGATCAGAATAGTTTGTGGAAGGAAAAAAAGGCTGTTCTAAAATTATTTATTTACAGACATAAAAAGCCATGCTGCAGAACTTTCTCAAATTATGAAGATTTCCTACAATGTATTAAAATAAAAGATTTTTTAAAAATTATAGCTCTTGGATTCCAAACTCATATGCCGCCTATCTGCAAACCGTGTGGGTTTTGGAACACACGCAACTGAGCGTGTCTGGCGCACAGTGAAGGACGTGGAGCGGAGTCTGGCACCTACTGAGAAATTAAGGAAAAGAAAACTAAAGCCAAACCCCAAGATTGCAGGGAGCTTTCTGAATGTTCAGTCCAGTCCAGGACTCGCTAAGTTTCTGGGGGACTGTCATGCAGGGGGACCCAAGCCAGTCTCAGGAAATCCTCTCGACAAACGAACACTATTATGTGGATACATTTTTAGTTGTGGGGTTTTAAATATATAAAGAAATCTTTAGAAGATGTTCCTTTTGCTTTTGCAGCTCCTACTGTATGTAAAAAGTCCTGTTTCTCCCCCCAAGAACTGGGGTTTCCACAGCCAGCGTTAACAAATAAATAACTTATAACTGCTTGTCACCTTCTTTCTTCAGTCGACTGAAAAGAAAAAAAAGGAAAGAACACTCAGCGTCAGGCCTGGTCAGGTGGACAGGGCAGGCTCAGAGCACCCCAAGGTGACAGGCAGGAGGCTGGAGGGTCCAGACACCTGCAGGCAAGGGCCCCCCTGAGGTAACACAACCCCAACCCAGCAGCCTCCCGCATAGCTGACCCACCCCTCGCGTGTCCCTCTCATCCGGTGGCTACGTGGGGGTCCCCTGCAGGGGGAGAGCACCGTGGGCACATGTGGAAGTGGCCAAGACCCCGACCTCAGACAGTCCCCCTTTCCCTCCCTCCCACCTCACCTGTAATAATCTTCCTGACTCGGTAGGTGGCCACCATGCATGTGGGGGTGTCCGTGCAGCCACTGCTGCTCCATGGCCAGTCTCTGCAGCTCTGCGGACTGGGCATGCATGGCCTGCAGCTGGTGGGCCGCCGACATTGGGGGTGGGATGGCCCCAGGCAGGTCTCGAGGGTAGGGGGCGCCTGCCCAACACAAAATAGCCTCCGCTACAGAAACAGCCAGGACTGGCCAGGAGAACGGCAGCACAGACACAGTGACCAGCAAGGAGGCCAGGAGAGAGCCTGCCCAGCACAGTCAAGCCAGTCCTTCCCGCTCCAGGCCACAGCCCAGTGTTTCTGCTTCTGAGAGGCCTTCCCCTGAGCCTCGTCTACATTAGGGACCTCTGTTACTCTGCCACTAACCCTGCAGTCCTGGCCTTCAGCAAGGCTGTTTGTCATACATGAATGGCCCTCAGCCCAGGAATCCCTCTGGGAGCAGGAGTTTGCCCGCTTTGTTCCCACATAGACCCCTGCACACAGTGGGTGAGACCCCACATTTGTTCAATACATGAAAGAATGAATGAATGAATGAATGAACAGGGACAGCAGACCAGACCTCCAACTCAACTCTCACACGGACCCCCAAGCCCTCCACCATGAAAATCCTTACCAAAAACTGGATGACGAAGCATCTCGTGCTCATGGGGGGGCTGTCCAAGCAGAGGGTTTGGAAGGGTCCCAGGGGGATAGGGGAAGCGAGCCAGGTGAGGGCCGGCAGTCAGGGGGTCAACCAGCGGGTGAACCGGGCCTGCAGAGCCTAAGGAAAGGACAAAAGGCCAGATGCAGGTGGTGCACAGCTCATCTGATGTTTGTCCTCCTTGGCTGGAACTGCTACGACCTCCTCCTCACCCGCGCTGGCCCCTGGTCACCAGGCCGGGAGGCACCACCTGGCTGCAAATGATCCGGATCCGCAGTGGCTGCCCACCACCTTGTGTGGCAGCTGCACGTCAGACAGGCGCAGAGCTGACCGTTTGAGCACACACTTCTGCCCACTCCTGAGCACTCCCTACGGGCAACACCCCTGCTCCGTGCTGCTGACCACCCTGGGCCCACCTGTGCCTGTTAGGTCCATAGGAACCCCCAGTCTTGCCCTGGCACCTCCTTCCCCAGGGCTGCCTCCCTGCCCGTCAACCACAGAACCCAAAGCTGGCCGGCAGAGCAGGTGCTGAGGGCCAGAGTCAGTTCACACTGTTCTCTTCTCTGCTGGCTCCAGACGTGCGGCTCTCCCCGCAGACATCACCAGCTCTTGCCCCCACGCCCCAGCTGAACGACGCAGGAACGAGCGCATGACTGCCCGTGCTCATGCACTGTTTATAAGGCGTGTAAGGCCCACACCAGGGGGCATCAAAGCTTCAGGTGCCAGGAGCACAATGGTGAATGCTCTCCTGTGCCAGAACCGGGCACACAGGCAGGAGGGGCACTTGGTGTCTCCAGGCAAGGTGGCTGCCCTCCCTCCTCCTGCCCTGCTCTGTCAGCTGTCCTCCTGCCCAGCACTGGAGGTTGGCCCAAAGGGAAGCCCTCTACATAGGCTGCGCCACGGGACCTCCAAGCAGGCCCTAGTCCCATGGAGTGGGCACACCTGCCTGCTTGTGAGCACAGCCTCTCGCTCCATCTTGCCGAGCTACCGAGGGAGTCGGGATGTCAGCTGTGCCTGCCTCTGCCTCAGGCCAGCCTTCCCCTGAGCTGACCACTCAGTTGACCTTCAGGAGCTCCTGGGCAGCCCTGGCCAGGTGGGTCAGCTCAGCATACTTAGTCAAAGCCAGAAGCCCTGCTCCCAGTCTCATTCCCCAAGGGAACAGAGGACTCCTCTTCTTTTTATTTACAGAGGCAGGGTCTTGCTCTGTTACCCAGCCTGTAGTGCAGTGGCATGATCATAGCTCACTGTAGCCTCAAACTCCTGGGCTCAAGTGATCCTCCTGGCTTAACCTCCCAAGCAGCTGGGACCACAGGCACACATCACCACACCCAGCTGATCTTTAAAATTGTTTTGCAGAGATAGGATCTTACCATGTTGCCCAAGCTGGTCTCAAACTCCTAGCCTCAAGAGATCCTCTTGCCTCAGCCTCCTAAAGTGCTGGGATTACCAGCATGAGCCATCACACCCAGCCAGGACTCCTCTAAGTTCTCCCTAAATGACAACCTACAGCTTCCTTGAGCAGCCCACTGTCTTCACCTGCACCTTCCTTGGCTCCAAAGGCCACAAGGTGCCGTGGCCCAGCCCCAGTGAGCACAGGCCACTACCCTCCACCCAGGCACAGGGCCAAGAACCTAAGCTCTACCCAGGAGGCTGCAAGCAGAAGGCCCATGGGTGCTACAGCTTTCTGGGGACTTGCAGCTCTGGAGAGCTGAGGGGCTGAGCCGAGACAAAGGCTGTCTGTGATAAAGCAAAACCACGAGTCCTAGGTGGATGTTTAATATTCTAAGATCTGCCAGGAATTAGGGATTCATTCAGAAAAGAACACTCTGCTCTGAACCTATGCCCCCTTCCCGTGCCTCCTTCCTGCCCTACCCTGGCCGGGGGCACCCACCTTGGTGGAGGGGGTCCTGCTGGTGGAGGTGGAGGTGGGAGTGGATGTGTGAGTGCTGGTGATGATGCGGAGTCACATTGAACATCTGCAGTCGGGCCAGGGGGTCACTGGTCAGCGACGCCATGCGCTCGGCGTGGATGCGCTCAGCCGCCAGTCTGTCAGGGTAGCTCATCTCTGGCCGGAGCTGGGGGCCCGCCAGGGCCAGTCTCTCCCTCTCCAAGGGGTTCAGGCCCGGGTGGAAAGAAGCAAAGGGGTGGGGGCCGGCAGTTGGGGGGATGGTGAGGGCGCTGTGCCGGGCGAAGTGCTCCATGGGGTTGGTGGCTGGGTGCAGGGGGTCCAGCTCAGGTGGCTTCACCTCGAAGCCCGGCTTCATCCTCTCCCGCAACTCGCGCTCCCGGATCTCACGCTCCCGGATCTCACGTTCCCGGAGCTCCCGCTCACGGATGGTGGGGTCGACGTTGTAGAGGCCAGGCATGTGGTAGGCCAGCAGGGGGTCGGTGGGATTGAGGGGCATGTAGAAGGGGTGGTTGCGGTTGGTGGGTGACATGACGTGGGGCCGGGCATACTCGCTCAGAGTCCGAAGGGCAGGTGTGTCGGGCCCGATGTACGGGGGCACGGCAGCAATGGTAGTCGGTGGTGGCTCAAAGGATGGCCGCATGTGGCCGGGACCACTGAGCTGGGGGTCGCTCAGGCGGCCTTCATGTGCTGAGCTGGACGCCTTCTGCAGAAGGAAAGGAGGGCATGAGGGGGAGATACCAAGCTGTCTGGGCATCGAAGCTAGGTGGGCCCTGCCCTGCTGCCATCCTGCACTGACAGGCCAACTTGGTCCCTTCACCCCAACACAGAGACCTGGCCCCGGCCTTGACCTGCCACCAGGATGCTGTCCAGACCCTGCTGTAACAGTCTCACTTGAGCCTGCAGCTGCCCGCATGCCCCAGGCAGATCAGCGTAGCTGTGGGATGGGTGATGCGTCTGTCTGTGAGTGGGACAGGTGGGAGCGCGCCGGGGAGCCCAGCAGGCCAGCAGCCTCACCCTGAGGCCCCCGCACGTTTCTCAGGTTGGCTCCCTATCCACCCCACTGCAGAAGCAGGCCCAGGGGGACTCCGCCTGTGAGGGGCCACAGGGGAGGGCTACTAGAAGCTCCCACGTGGCCTGGCTCTCCCCTCAGGCCCTTCCCTCACGTTTCTCTCTGGCTCCTTCAAATGACGTAGGAGACACAAGCCCACAGGCTGTGGAGGAAGGACAGCCCTCTCCTTAAAGGCCCCAGGCAGGTGGACACCCAGTCACTGCTGGGTCAGTCTGGACCTGCTGGCACAGCGACCACAGCAGCTCGGGGCTGTGCTGCTCCATGAGAGAAGCCGAGGGAGGGGTGTAAACAGCACCCCACCCTCCAGCTGCTCAGACAGAGCCGGCGGCCAGTGTGGCTCCCAGGCCTGGGGGCCAGCGCCTCCCTGCACACGCCACCCAGGACTCACGGCTGCCCGCTCCGCCTCTCGCTCCCGCTCCCTCTCTCGCTCTCGCTCCTTCTCTTTCTCCTTCTCCCGCTCCCGCTCTTCTCGGGCTTTCTGCTCAGCCTCCCGCTTGGCCTTCTCAATGGCCTCCTCCCTCTTCTTGGCCAGTTTGGATCCAGCCAGAGGCATGAAGTTCAGGTCTGTCCGTGCGCACGAGTTGTAACCCCGGTCCAGGTGCTTGTAGAACCTACGAAAGGCCACATCTCCAGCCCGGAGCTCCTGCCAAGGCCTCGCCCTGCCCTGCCTCCCACCAAAACCCCATCTGCCCAGCCCGCCTGCGCCCCTCCAACCCAGTTCCCAGGAGCCGATACCTGGCTGACTGGCTGGCGTGGCTGGGGGTGTCCACCACAGTGGGCTCAGGGGATGGGCTCCTTGGTGGGGGAGGGGGACTCTCAGGCTCCTCGGCATCATCCAGAGCCTCCTCCTTTATCTGGACAGCGGGTAGTGGGCAGGATGCCCCCCCTGGCATGCTGCCCCCAGAAGAAACAGCAGCGGAGCAGGGCAGCTGGGCTGAGGAGCTGGGTCCCGCAGGTGGGGTGGAGGTAGAGGAGCAAGTCGGAGGAGTGATGGGAGGAGGCCCTCCAGGGACAAAGGGGTGCTGAGCAAATGGGGGCTGGGGAGGCCCCTGGTGGAGGCCTGAGGGAGGATGGGGGGCAGCAGGAGGAGGCAGGCTCTGGCTCTGGGTCAGCCCAGGGGGCTGGGCAGGGGAGGAGGGCAGTGGCTGGCTCTGAGGCATGAGCTGCAGGGGCGGGGGGTGGGCTGAGGGGGGGTGGTGTGTGGACAGGGAGCTCAGGGGCTTTAGGGCTGGAGGGGGCGGCAGGTTGGCGTTCATGGAGAAGGGCAAGGGTCCTGAGAGGTGGGGTGGGTGCTTGTGGGCCTGCGGCGCCGGCAGCTGGGGGATGGGGGTGGTGGGCGGGGGCTTGATGTGAGGCATGGCCAGGGGTGCTGGCGGCAGGGGCTGCTCCCGTGGGGGCTGCTGGGGCTGCAGGGCTGACTGAGAGGCCGGGAGCTGCAGGCTAGTGTGAGGGTGCACTGCCGCTGGGGAGGCCCCCAGAGGGGCCTGGCCTTGAGGGGCTTGGGGAGGGAGGCCAAAGGGCTGAGGGGGGCCTGGGTGCTGCAACAGGGGCCCGGCCTGCAGGCTGTGCGAGCCAGGCGGGCCCTGACCGTGCAGGGAGGGCTGGGCATGAGGAGGCGCAGAGGGCTGGCCAGTCGGCCCGGTCAGCGGCTGCAGCGGAGGGTGTGGCGAGGGCAGCCGCTGTGGGTGCAGGGCAGGGGCCTGCTGGATGTGTGTGTGGGGAGCAGGCAATGCTGAAGCCTGCGGCTGGTTAGGGGGCTGGGGGGCTGCAGGGGAGCCCTGGGCCGGGCCTGCAGTGGCAGAGGGTATGGGCCCTGGAGTAGGAAGCTGGGGTGTTCCTGGCGGCGCCGTGCAGGGCACTGGGGTGGCCCCACTGGGCGCCTGCAGGGCTGGGGGCTGGGCCTGTAGCATCTGCTGCTGGGCTGACGAGTCTGAGTCACTCTCATTGTCCTGGGGGCTGGGGATGCTGGGGGACGTGCTGCGATTGTCCTGGTCGATGTCTTTGGGGTCACTGCTGCCCTCATCGTTGACGCTGCGACTGTCCGAACTCTCTCCCTCGCCTTCAGACGGTGAGTTGGGCCGGCTGATCTCCTAGAGCCAGAGAAGGGAAGGATGGAAACCCTAGGAGGGCAGAGCCCGCTCAGGCCTGCACTGGCAATGCCTGGCACACAATATAGGTCTGTGCAGATGCAGCAGGGCCACAGGTCCTGCCCCAACTCGGCCAACGTCCAGGGCCACTCTAGCCTCCACCCCACAGTATCCTGGGCCCTGAGCTCAAGCCCTGCCCTGCCACCCCCCAGAGAACGTGGGCTGTGGGCTTCTCAAGCAGCGTGAGCTGTAGACAGCGGGCTCGGCTGCAAGCCTCACCTGGGTCTTTGTCTTCTTGGAGCTGATCCTGTCAGCCTCCTCAGTATCAGAGGCCACTTTCTCCCGCTGGCGCTTGGTGCTCTTAAGAGGGGACGAGGCTTCTTCCTTTGCCTTCTGCGGTGGGAAAGTCCACAAGGAGCAGTCAGGCCAAGGGAGTATATCCCATCAGACTCAGGAGGGAATGACAGCTGTTTGTGGACACTGTCCCCTCATTCTAAGTTCCATCTCCAGAAGCAAGAAATCTCTACAAGGGGCCAACCAGGGCCAGGAAGGAACAAGTATCTGGGATGGGAACTACAGTTGGCCCTCCGTATCTGTAGGTTCTGCACCTTCAGAGTCAACCAATCGTGGATCAGAAATGTAGTTAGGACTGCGACGGCTGCGTCTGTATGGCACATGTACAGATGTCTGTCTTTCTTGCCATCATTCCCCAGGCAATACAGTTTAACAACTATTTACATAGCATTTACATTTTAGTAGGTATTATAAATAATCTAGGAATGATTTAAAGTATACAAGAGGATGTATATAGGTTATAGGCAAATACTTCACCACTTTGTATCAGGGACCTGAGCATCTGTGGATTTTGGGATCTGTGTGGGCTTCTGGAGCAGATACTCCGTGGATACTGAAGGACAACTGTACTTGGCTTTGAGGGGAGGGAGCCCTTCCAACCACTCCCCTTGAAGGCACCCTCTGGCTTTAAGGCCTTGGGAAACTCAAGGCAGAGGTGGCCCCAAAGGTCAGTGCTGGGCCCCCCTTTCTCCAGGCCCCCGGCCTCCGCACCTGCAGCCCATCCCTGAACACCAACTCCAGCAACCCAGTTTTAATGGGAGGGACAGACTGAGGACTCCCCACTACCTGCCCCAGCACCTGACCTTGGCTGACTTCTTCACCGTCTCTGCTTTACTGTCATTGCTGGAGGTGCTGGCAGCGCTGGGGGAGTTCCGGCCGCTGGAGCGGATGTCTTCATTGATGGGTGAGGTGCGACCATCAGGGCTGGCTGGCTGCTTCTTCCGGCCACTGCGTAGTGTCGACATCTGCCCACCCAAACCAGAGGCTGGTGACACTGGATCCCCAGTCTCCACAGGGGCCCACCTGGGCCCAGCCACAGGCAGGAGCCTGAAGAGTAGTCCTCACCACCATTCTCTTAGCAAATACCAGCCCGTGGCAAACGACAGGCACCCCTGCCTGTCCCTCACTGCATAGAGGTCAGCTCAGAGCTGGGGGTGGGGGTGGGGAAGAGAGCCATTCTCACACCCAAAGCACTCAGCCTGAGGGACGTCCTGAACGACGAACGCTAGACACAACGAGGCTTTCTGAGCAGCAGGAAACTGGTGTGGGCCACCTAATCCGACACACAAGCCGTCTCTAAAGCACCTCCCCTTTTGCTTATTCCATGTACCTGCCCACTCTCCCACGTAAATCTAACATGTGGGAATTTAATCTCATAGGACAGGAAGTGACCCAAAGAGACCCGAAGCTGTCAAATAACACAGCTAAGCTCCCAAACCACTGAGTACTTCAGCATCTTTCTGCAAAGCCACGAGGGCTCAGAAGAGATCGGGGCATGAGAGTTAAGGCCAGCTCACCTGCTCCCTTCTGAGCGAGCAGTGGTCAGGCTGCCAGCAGCCTGGACAGGACACCAGGGGCAGAGCAAGGTGGACAGTTCCACCCACCTGCCAGAAGGGAAACAGGCAGGGAAGGCCAGTGCTAGATGAAAGACCTTGTTAGTATTCTAGGCCCCAAATCTGGAAAAACCCTCTTCCCGAGTCCCTGCCACCCTTTCAACCTAAGAAACAAAGTCTTTTTCTGGAAGGTACTATGCAGTGAGTAGAAAAATGTACCACAAAGTGTCCAAAACAGGACCAGATATTAACCACCACAAAAAAGTGTCTGTAAGTTGAAAACAGCAGAGATATGCCACACCGTAGGTGACCAGCCCATGGGCCAGCCTGCACTGGGCCAGAAACCCAGAGCTCTGTCAAACTGAGCTCAGGGGGTGTGTGCCATAGACCCCCAAGAAGAGAACAGAGACCCTCCCAGCCCCAGGGCAAGCTACTGCCTCTGGGCAAGACGTTTCACCTCCAGGGGTCTGTTTATCTACCTAAACAAAACTTTCACTCCCCCCTGGAGGACACAAGCCCCCCAGCATTCCAGCAATCTGGAGAAGCTGTCAGGAGCCCCGTGGACACAGGGGACTCACCGAGCCCCGACTCCGCCGCGTCCTCATGCTATGCTTCCCACTGAGCCCATCGTCCTCCTCCTTGACGGGTTTGAACATGAACGGTGGGGGATCCACAGGTTTCTCGATGGGCGGGAGCTCGCCGTATTTCTTGAAGTGGATGCGGCAGTCAGTGCAGAGCAGAATATTCTCCCGGCCCCCGTGGTGCCAATCTTTGGAGGCTGCATGAAGGGAAGGAGGGGTGCAGAATGCCAACCTTGGAAACTATCCCTGTCTCTGGGGACATCTGGGTAGAGGCGACCTTCTATGGGCTCCAACCAACCCTGGTGCCACCAGAACCATGCAGCACTGGGCTTGGACAGGCACCTGTTACTCAGACAACCCAGGGGCGGCGCTGCCCTGCTCTTCCCCAGCACCGGGAGAGGGTTTCAGGAGCGTCCACTGGCCTGCCTCATCTTGGGGCATCTAAGAGGAGCTGGCAGCAAGCTCCTAGGAACCACGGTGCTCGCCCTGTCCCCGCTCAAGCAAGTCTGGCCTTCCTACTGGTCAGTATTCTGTACTGACAGCTAAACGAGGGAGTGAAGCAAAACAAACTAAATCAAAGATTTCCAACTTTCTTGCAAACATCAAACCAATCACTGCCCCTGGCAGCTCACCAGTCAGTGCACGAACTGCTCAGAACCTGCAAATGCCCGAGCCCGACCCGGCACAGTGAACACGCCCTCCACCCCCCGCCCCAGAGCATGACAAGGCCACTTACTGGTGGTGAAGCAGTGGCGGCAGGCGTACCCCTTCAGCTCCTGCTCACTGTCCTCGCTGTCAAAGTCATCCTCGCTGGCTGAACTCAGGTCCACTAGGCATGGCAGGCACAGAGCAGGGAGGGAGAGATACCATCATGCTCAGCCAAGACCTGGGGCCACCCTGTGACCTCTGGTTTGCCTGGGTTCTGAGCCACCTGTCAGAGAGGCTCCTCAGGCTGATGTGTGACAGTGTTCATGAAGGATCACTTCAAATTCTTCAGGGTCAGTCACAGAACAAAGAGCCTGTGTGTGAGGGGTGGTGTGCAAGGGCCTGCCCTGCCAGATTTTTGGTGGCTGATGTCACACCTGAATCCTGGGGTAGCTGGCACTGGGGCCCACAGCTGGTGAATTTGAACTGGGAAAAGTGTGTCGATGCTGTCTTCCCTGATATGCCCAGGCATCCTGAGGAATTCTGTCTCCACAGAGTGGCCCCGCCAGCATTACTAGCTTACTTCTGGTTGTCTGCATGAGCAACACAGGTGACCCTCAGGTCAAGTGCCCTGGGCCAGGACAGAGCTGCAAGGCACTATTGCTACATCCCAGATTTTTAGAGGATGAGAAGGTGTAGGCCTCAATACCAGATTGCACGTCATAGTGGGACCAAGAGGAAAAAGAGGAAAGTGTTAATCTGATCTTATTACTACCAAAAGCACAAAGAGAATTTAAACAATGTCTCACCCACTAAGTGGAAAACCTCCTCAGCCCAAGGCCAAAACATACCAGGCCAAAGCCAAGACTTAAATTTGTATAAAAACTTAAAACGATGTTGAGTTTATTAGGTGTATTTAAATACACGAATAATTTTTCCAACTCTCCCTACTAAATCCCACTCCCCGTCAGTGCGACACTGGGTCAGGCTTCACGCACGTGCACATACGCGTGTGCACACAGGCACACCCGCGCCACGATTCCCCTACACGCTGTAGTGCTGAGACGCTCACTTACAGAATTCACTGGAGGGGGGTCTGGAAGGCGTGTTGACGGGTGTGGACGCAGTTCGAGTCTTTATCCTCCTGAACACAGCCTGCCTGCGGTGCCTGCGATGGGCGCGGGAGCTGGCTGCTTCGGGGGTTTTCTTCCAGTAGTAATAGAAGGTGATCAGCTCCCCCTGCGAGAAGCAAGGGCTGGCTGTGAGAAGCGTGCGGGCGTCCGGCTTCCCTCGTTCCCACCGCGCCTCTCCTCCGCAGGGAGCAGAAAGCTGGGTGCTGTACCGGACGCTCGAGGGGACCGGGCCTGCTCCAGGAACACAGCCGTGGGCAGCACGAGCGGGGCCTGCCTCCTAGACACCAAGAGCACCCGCTCGTCCAACATGCATTTGTTGGGTGTCCTCTGCGTGCCCGATGCCGCCACTGCTCTAAGCACGGGGACACAGCATCAACAACAGACCAAAAAACAAAGAGGACAGAAGATTCCTGCCCTCGGGAGCATACGTTCCAGCACGGTGTGTGCACCTGCGGTGTTTTCGCCACAACATTCCAGTGAGATCACACAGGTGTGAGAAGGAAATAAATGCCTGGCCTCCTCAGAAACAACTAGCCAGTAGAGGTGCCAGGGGACTCGGGCCAAGTGTTAGGTCAGAAGGACAGAGACCCGCCCCCGGGAAAACTGCTCCCCAACCTCCCGCGTCCCAGCCCATGCCTGGGCAAGCTGGCGCAGAGTACTGAAGGCAAGGCCTGGGCTTGACAAAGAAAGACTAAGACACGCAACAGTGCTGATGCACAGATGGAAAGTCACACGTCACCAGGTCGGCCTTTATGGCAAAAAGCTCTTCTTTTCATAGCCCAGCACAAAAGGAGGAAAGACATCATTTCAAAAATACAGCAAATGAGACTTTTTAAAGAAAGCGCGTCTGTGGCACCCCCACTCCCTCAGCCTCTATAGGCTCCTTTCCCCACACACAAGTGGCACGTTCAGCGAATCCTCGCTGAATAAAGGCCAATTTGTTACAACAAACATCTCAAGATAAAGTCTCCTGACCTGGAATTAAAAAAAAAAAAAAATCACAGCAGTGAGAGAGCCTATATCACACTGCTCTTCTCTAATTAAATCAACATTGTAGAAAGTCAATTAACTTGACGAACTACCAGATCCTGGGACGTCGCCCTGGGCGTGTCTGTCCCCCCAACTCTGTCTCACCACTCACTGTGTCGTGAATGTAGCAGCCAAAAAGTGAGAAGGCAAAGATCTTCTCCAGTAACTTGAGATGTAGCTAAGAAGACTCGTGCTAGAAGGACTAAAATAGATAAACCAAAGACACGCAGCTGTCATGCGACAAAATCTTGTGATTGTCAGAGCACCCAACCCAACCAGGTTTCATCCAAAACAGCCCCAGACGCGATGGCTTTAGAGCACAGTAACAAGAGAAGTGGGTAGACTTTAGCTGGAGAAATGGCTTCTGCAAGGCAGGTAAATGCATATGTGCAGAGCACTTACTACCCAGAGCCGGATTTTATGCGTGTGCATCTTTGTGAGAAGTGGGACCACAGCTGTCATCAGAGCCTTAAAGGAGTGCTGGGATGCAAGAACTTCTGACTGGCCTACGGTACGCCTATGGCATGTATCTCCTGCAGCTCTGGATGTGTTTCAACCTTCCTAAGCACTTAATGCTCAACAAAATGCCAACACTGAACAGCTGAAGCACAACGCCAGGCCAATGAGGCAAGGGAGCCAGCTTCTAAGGATGAGCACACTCATGTCCCTACAGGTACACACAGGTCCCCACCCCTCAATTCCATGACACGCAAGTAAACGATAAGGGAAAATGGAGACATTGCCCTTGGAATTTCTGACTCCTCTATCATACGCTATGCTGCAAATGCAGGCTACAACTGATCCAGCAGTGACTGGAGCATCCTGAGCCCCAAGGTCATGAGCTGGGAACCTCCTAGCTCCTGCCACTTCACTTCCCATCTTCCTGACGTGGGAACTGGAATGCACTGATCTATACCACACTGATCCCTGGGTGCTGGCTGGAGAGAAAAGACTCGTAAATCCTGCTAGGGGATTCAGAGACCTCTGCTAACACGAAACTGACCAGGCCTTGGTATTCCTATGAGAAAATACGGAACAGAAGTCAAGGCAGGGCACGGTCACTCTCCGAACACTCTTTCAGAGCAGCACGTTCATCAGCTCAGAAGGGCGGCTCAATCTGAAGCTTGAAAGAAGAATGAGAAAAAACCCAAAAGTGGTTCCTCCCACCTCCTCCTTTAGCCGGAGTCATTTTAGGGGCCATGAAATGACAGAAGCCTGGGATGTAAGAGGAAATGTGAAGCTACAGGAGATAAAAGGGAACAAAACTGAGAGAGAAAACTCCAGCAGGAAGGCACTGCCTGGGTCTGTGACCAGCCTCACAGTCTTACCTGAGGCTGTGAAAAAGCAGCCACCCCGACATTTCTAAATAGCATTTGTCTGCAATGCAATATGGCTTCACACAGTTACGATCGATTATTTCTATTTCTCAAATAAGAAGGCTTTGAAAGAGTCTCAGAGGGTTTTAAAAGATAGCATAACTTGCAGATTAAAAAAGGAGAAGCCGGGGTTCAGAGAGGCTAAGGAACTGGCCCAGTGCCAGACCAGACAGCAAAAAGGCTCAGAGCAGCCAGGCTGGCATTTTCAACCTGGACTCTTGTACCGTGTCCTCGGTTAGCATGGAAGCAAATCCGGACCCCAAAGAAGGAAACCTAAACATTGAAATCAACATCGACTTTTATTCAAGACTTAAGTAACAGTGTCTGAGTAAGAATCAGAAGTCCGGATTCCATCACTGGAGCACCAAGGATCAAAATGACCAGGCCGGAAGGGCCCCCCTCCTCCACGGCTCTGAAATCACAGTTGACGAGAAAATGAAACAATATAAACTTAAAAGTCAGAAAGGTGCGGGAGTGACTCGAACTGTCACACACTGCTGGTGTGAATGTAAAATGATCAAACGCCTTGGTAAAAACTGTTTGGCAGATGACATCTCCCACATGACCTAACAGCTCCACTCTTAGTTGTTTACCTAAAAGAAATACAAACATGCTCACACAGGTTTTCACACAAACGTGCACAGGAGCCTTATTCTTAATAGCCCTGAACTGGACACAACCCAGATGCCCATGAACAGGAGGATGGATGAACGGATTATGGTGTACCCATCCTCTGGAGGAACAAACTACAGGTACACAGACAGATCTCCAAACACGTTGAATGAAAGCAGCCAGACACAAAAGGGTGTACACTGGATGATTCCATCCTAGAAAACGCAACTCTATAATCACAAGAAACCAAATCAGTGGCTGCCTAGAGCCTGGAGGGTGGGGGACAGGAAACTGCCTGCAAAAGGACCTGAATAAACATTTCAGGGTGATGGAAATAGTCTATAAATTGATCGTGGTGTTATTTACATGAATGTATACAGTTGTCAGAAGTCACTGAACTGTGTACTTAAAGTGGGTGCATTTTTGTGGTATACATTCCATATATGGCATATATACCAATTATATGGCATATATACCAATTATATGTCAGTAAGTTGATCAAAAAAACAACAAATCCAGGCCAGATTTTATTAGCTGCCTCTCAACCACTGTAATGTCTACCAAGGGATTAAACACTGGAATGGAGCGAATCTAGGAGGATTAGAAACAGCATATTGGTGACTGCATGGGTGGCGAGGTCTTGAGCGCAAACAAAAGAACATGTCGGGGAAAGCTTTGGTTCTACAAATAAGGAGTGAAGCAGCTCGCGGCCTCACCAGGAATGAAGTCAATTGAACTTTAATCAAACATGCATAGCGTGTGCTGCAGAGACCCGCTGCACATAAATTCAGGGAACAAAAGCTGTTGCAGAAATCAATAGCTTACTGAAACATTAACACAGGCAATCATTGATCAAAAGGCAGCTCCACAAAGGCAGCCTTGCAAATTAGCTCCTGCCTTTGTTTGCAAGCAAACACAGAGGTATAATGTTGTTGACATGAATGACCTATAATGATCATTTTGTTCCCGATGCTCTCACCTCATCTCACAACAAAGTCTCACAGTCAACACATCTTATATCTTGGTACCATAATTGCACACAGCATGAGGGACTAAGCCGGTTGACTAAACTGGTTAGTGCCTGGGCATAAAAGAAAGGGGCCATCTCCGATCAACAACATTACAGGCCGCAACTTTTGCTAAGAAAAGTGCTCAACTTCACTGGTGTATATTTAGCAGATTCTCTCAAAAACTCGTTTTTCTTTTTTTGGGGGGAGGGCTGGATTTTCTCCACACGTCATAAACGAAAAGCCACTGGCAATGACTTGAGCTTCTAGCAGACAGAGAACAGAGAGAGAAAGAGTTCATAGGATTGATCTTTAGCTGTTATTAGGAAATTGGGGATTATTTTCCTGTTATTTCAGCACGGCTGCCCCTTTCTTTCTTCCTCTTACGTCTGAGACCTTGGGAAAGTGTAGAACAAACCGTTGAACAGGGAAGGCACTGGAAGCATTCTGAGCACCAAAGACTCATTCTTAGCAAGTCCCTAGTATTGGGCCCAGGCTTTCTTATTCCTTGGCCTAGCACTAAAACTCTGCAGACCCTTCTGGGAGGCTAAGGAGGAGGCAGGAAGAGGTAAGGCAGTTATTTTTGTCCCATATTAGAGGCATAAGGGTACACCCCAACACTGAGTCCAAATTTTTTTTGTAACTTTGTTATTATTACCATATCACCCAAAGAACTCTGGGTATCCCCTGAGGAAGGGGTGAAGAAGGGGTGAAGGTGTGATAGAAAGTAAGTTCTAGGGACCCCAATTGGCCTTTTGTTTTTTTGAAAAAAGGTCTTACTTTGTTGCCCGGACTAGAGTGCAGTCATGTCATCATAGCTCACTGCAACCTCAAACTCCTGGGCTCAGGTGATCCTCCTGCCTCAGCCTCCCCAGTAGCTGTGACTACTGGCATGCACCATCATGCCCGGCTAACTGCTAACTTTTTTTTTCCCTTTTACAGAGACGGGGTCTCGCTATGTTGCTCAGGCTGGTCCTCCAACTCTTGGGATCAAGCGAAACTCCCGATTCAGCCTCCCAAAGTGCTAGGATTACAGGAGTGAGCCACTGTGACTAGCCATTTTTCTTTTTTAAAATAAGTCCAGGAAGGCCTCAGTCTTTTGGAAATAACCCTATATATACACTCACCCCCTTTCAATTCAGTGCACAGAGCAAGGTTCCTTTATCTTCCAGTGTTACAACATGGTTCTACCACCAGCAAAGAATGATGAGGACCTGCTAGCCTTACAGCCATGTTGAACAAGGCCCTGAACATCAGTGTCCTGCCCCTTGTACATGCGAGGGGGGGCGGAGGCAGGCAGCAGGCGTCTAACCCAGGACCCTGCACCGCGGCAAGTGCCCAGGCTCCAGCCTCACCACCGCTGTTGAGGGTCAGCTGCAGCTCATTTCTTCTGCACCATCAGAGTTTTCAGAGACACCCTTTCTGGGCCAGGCATGGAGGGGGCAGGAGGAAGAGATGGGGTGGAGAGGCAGGCCTGGGAGCTGCTCCTGGATAGCAGGATGACAAACAGCTTCTTTCTGAAGCTGTTTCACAGGTCAGTGTCAGCTGAGCAGAAGCTAACTACGTGAGGGCACAGGGCCCACCCAGGGCAGGGTTGCCGAACACACACCTTTGCACCCAGCTGACCCCTGGCAGGGCTTGAAAAGTAAGCAGTTAGAAGAAATTAATTCTTTAAGACATATGATTATCTGATCCTATGCTAAATAAGTATTTAACATGAATGTGGAGAGAAGGAGCAGCTAAATAATCTCTACACGGTGCCTTAAATCTCAGTGCTAATGTGCAACGAGTTACAATCAAAGTGCCGTTACCCTGCTGAAACTGTCATTTGAAAAAATGCCTTACAGTTATCATCCAGCTCTTTCTGTGGTGGTCCAGGTAATGGGGATGAAGAAACCCATCACTTAATGGACGGAGTGATCTAAAATTTTTTTTAAGGTGTATTTTTCCAGGGAGAGGTTCCAGCAAGTAACAAATAATTAATTACAAAAAAGGCCTCAAACTAAGCAGGGCCAGGGAGGGAGAAAGAAAGAAACATGGTTTCGAGCTGCTTCCTCAACCCCAGCCCAGAGAGTGGCCAAGGCCAACAGGAAATGCGCTCTGGCCATGAGAGCCAGGCAGGGGAAGTCTGCCTGCGACACTGTCCCCTGGAAGAGCCGCTGCTGCTGAGCGCGGTCCTCCCCCTCCACGACCACCTCTGCCTGGGAATTACAGCCACGTTGTTTCAAGGGTAGTGAAGCAAGTCAGTAAAATTTCCTGGCACAGAATCCTATGCAAGTCATTCTTTCCTTTCACTCCCTGACGATTCAAAGGCTGGGCCTGACAACTGTTAAGAACATCTGAGGTGAGAAGTTGGGCACTGGGCAGAACCACCAGCCACGTTCAGGAGCAGCCACCTTTTATAGATCTTTTTCCAGCAGGCAACTGGTTGTCTTCCAGTAATGACTCTGGTAATTAAGGCAGTGTTCTCCTGGGCTCCTTCTTTTGTTAACCAACCGAATCCCCTAATCCCTAAAGGAGCCCGACACTGTAAGCAGGCTCTGCTGCTAATCGTTAAATACCACCTCTGTGGTCTCCGAGTGCATTAGGGAGAATGATGATCTGCTTGGAGGCACATAGCAAAGAAGTGGCATTCTGGAATCACAGCCTCCTCCTGCATTCAAGAGGCTGGAAGGGCCCCTACTCTAACACGCCACCCAACAGGAAGCCCCGCAAGAGGACGCAGCCTGCATCCGGGAATGGCGATCATTCTTCCAGGGAAAGGCAAAGGGAAGGGAGGAAAGTGTGTGAAGGTCTTGGGGTTTGACCTGTTAGAAACAGGTTAGGCCAGACTACAATGTTCGTGGAGATGTTCCTAAATCCTAGGTACCCTTTTTTAAGCTTTGAAAAAACAAAACGCCAACAAAAACAAAAACACCTAGTTGGGCAGGTTTAAATTTTTTTTTAATTATTACCACTACATTTGTATGGTGCAAAGGAACTGGAACAGTCCAAGTTTTTTTTTTTTTTTTTGAGACAGAGTCTCGCTCTGTTGCCCGGGCTGTAGAGTCCCGTGGCGTTAGCCTAGCTCACAGCAACCTCAAACTCCTGGGCTCAAGCAATTCTTCTGCCTCAGTCTCCCGAGTAGCTGGGACTACAGGCATGTGCCACCATGCCCGGCTAATTTTTTCTATATATATTTAGTTGGCCAATTAATTTCTTTTCTATTA